>JAADXF010000038.1:0-67241 GCA_023337575.1 Pythium chondricola
CGGCGATCTGTGTGGAGACGAGTGGACGACCGGTGACCGAGTTCCCGAAGATGATCTGGCCAACGAACTATTTCAAGTTTGCCTGTGCGACCATGTTCACGCTGTTTTGGGGAGGCAAGAAGTTCGCGCCGTCGTGCCACGTGAACGGCGTCCAAGTGCAAGAGTATTTGCAGTCACACTACGTGAATGCACTGACCGAGGTAACGAGGGCACTCGCCGACCTGCCTAATATTGTAGGCTTCGGCACCATGAACGAGCTGTCAAGTGGATACATTGGCACGACTGGCATCGGTGCCGGGTTCTCCATCTTCACGCTCAAGCATGGGTTCGCACCGACCCCACTCCAGGGTATGCTGCTTGGTGAAGGTATCCCACATGCTGTGGAGGTCTGGTCGAATGGGCTGAAACACCACGTCCTCTGTAAACCGGACAGTGTGGTCCACGTGGATCCGCAAGGCAAGCGAGCGTGGAAGGAGGGCAGGCGTTGTGTGTGGTTGGAAGTAGGTGTGTGGACCATGGACGCACAGGGCAAGCCGCAACTCCTCACGCCAGACCATTTCACAGGCGTCCACTTTGGCAACGACTGCTTCCTCCCCTTCACCAAGCGGTGCGCTGCCGCGATCCTGAAGATTTTACCCAACGCCATGATCTTCGTCGAGATGCCTCCTGGTGCAGAGGGTACCCCAGACGCCTTCCCACCAATCACTAGCGACAATGTGCCGCACGCCGTGAACGCGATGCACTGGTACGACCTCATGACGCTGTTCACGCAGTCGTGGATGCCCCGCTTCTCGATCGACCTGTTCAACAGCAAGTTCGTCTTTGGTCGCGACGCCGTGCGCACGCTCCACGAGAAACAGCTCCACCACGTCAAGCAAGTCGGCCGTGCTCACATGAACAATGCACCGACGCTCGTGGGCGAGACGGTGGGCGAGACGGGGATCACGTTCAACTTGAACAAGGGCAAGGCCTACCACCACGGGCGACTACAGCGAGCAAGTGGAAGCTCTTAACCACACGATCTCGTGCCTCGAGTCCCAGCTACTCTCGTACACGCTCTGGTGCTACACGGCGGACAACCACCACAC
The DNA here is from genome assembly GCA_023337575.1 of Pythium chondricola. Classification (NCBI taxonomy): domain Eukaryota; phylum Oomycota; class Peronosporomycetes; order Pythiales; family Pythiaceae; genus Pythium; species Pythium chondricola. The sequence goes on from JAADXF010000038.1 coordinate 1,089, forward strand.
GTACAGCGATTTGTGGAACCTCGAGGATCTCAGCATCGTCAACGACCAGCACGCCAAGGCCGACGCGACCGGTGGCAGCGAGCACCAGCCACTCCTCGCCGGTGATTCCAAGCGAGGCACCTTGGCGTTCGCCCACCCGCTGCGATTAGCATCGCTGGCACGCCAACCAAATCGGCATACGCATTGGAGCGCCGACGCTACGAGCTCGAGCTCACTGCTGATCTCCAAGCGCAGGCACCGACCGACCGAGGTCCACGTGCCACACGTACAGTACCCTCTTGGGTACACTGTAACCACGTCCCAAGGCCGCTACGAGGAGCAGCAGCACGATGAGCACGATGTCGTCAAGTTCTTCCACAATAGCCGCTTGCAGGTGCACCACATCACACTGATGACGAAAGATGCGAGCGTCGACGCGCAGTGGAAGCGTCAGCGACTGATGCAGAAGGTGATGAGGTATGCTGCGTACGTCGTCGTCGCCGGGTTGCTGATGTGGCTCGTCGTGGGGTGATCATCCAAGCGATTCGTTCGCGTGATGGGCCTAGGAACGTTGCGTACGATACTGTACTTGATTTTGTGCGTGCAATTCAATCTCAGAGATCACTGTCAATGTCATCAGTATCATCATCATCGTTGTCGTCGTCATCGTCCTCCACGAACCATTCACCATGCGTGAGCGAGCCAGCGAGCTGCGGGGCGCGACTAGCCTCGTCGTTTGACATGTCCATGTCGCTGTCCTCGGCAGAGCTGCTAACATCCGCTTCGTCGCTGCTGTCTAGCTCCTGGAAGCGCCAACTGTACTCGTTGCCCGATGAGGACGCTGCCCCACTGCCACCACTACTGAATAGCGAACGCGATATTTTGTCTTGTGTTGCTTGGCGTTTTTTCTTCCGGTTGTGGCGTGCGCGGAGGTCTTCGATTTGCTCTGGCGTAAAGAGAGAGTATGGGAAATCAAGACTCGTCGGACCCGGTTGGAAAAGCACAACCTCGTCATCGCGTGTGGTCGTCGACTCGCCGCGTGCTCTGCAAACAAACATCAAGTGCGTCAGCACATCAAATCCTCATTCTTCTCATCAGAAAGAGGCAGTACGTACGATCGCTCGGCGGCCATCGATACATAGTGGCGAAACATGCGTTCCATCGGTCGCTGTCGACTGCCAGTACCGAAGAACATGCCCTTGACATCCGGCACGCCACCAAAGATCTTGATACCACCACTTGATTCATGTGCGTCGTCTTCGTCCTCGTCCGCTGCGTCTTCCAGATCGGCGTCCTCAGCGGCGCTGGATTGTACCGGTGTACTACTCTCCATATCAACGTCTTGCACACTCGCTGACGAATTATTACTATTGTTGCTGTTGGATGCGGCAGCGGCAGCCGCGTGTGGCTTCTGCACTGTCAGTTGCGAAGAGATGATGCGTGTCCACGCCTGGCGGCAGGCAGCAGCAGCACTGATGCCTGGTGACGACCGCGATTGCGCCGCTCCATCCTGTGGGTGCAGACAGAGTTGCTCGAGCTGCTCGGCGAGTGTGCGCTGGCGCTTTCGTGTTGGATTTGCTGCGCCGTCGCCACTGCTGCTAGCGTTGTGGTCGCTGATGTTGTTCCTGCTGCTGCCTGTGTCAGCGAAGCCGATGTGGCGGCCGTGGACTTGAAAGTAGTTGTAGGTGTTTTGGCGCATCACCTCCGAGTCGAGCTCTTCGATTTCGATGGTGTCTTCGCGGCGCCTGCGCACACCGCGAGGGCGGCGACTTATCGGAGACGGGGATGCCATCGAGGCGCTCATATTCGCGCGACCTGCCGTCGAGATCGGGTGCGCCATGGAGCCAAGATGGTCGCGATCAACTGGGCTTGCTCACACCGATGATGTGTCTCACTTGTCTTGTGACATTGTTCTCGAACCCACCTTGTTCTAGAAAACGCTACTACTTCATGGTGTATTTTCTCAAGAATGGGTCCAAAACTTTAATCGTTGACAAATGAAGAGGTAAACGATGATTGAAGAGTGTTTGTCAAATGAATCACCACGACATTGCCGCAGAGGCGAGGATCGGTGCGACCATGGACGCGATCCCAGCGCCGCCATTCACGCCAACCAGCAGCCACGTAAGCCTTATCCTTCGCACGGTTCAGTGACGAGTATACTCCCTCACCACATGGGTGCATCTTTTTTCTAAAACCTGCAGTTGCGTCGGCGCTATGTGGCTCTGTTGCAAGGAGGTCCGGTGATCGGTGAGTTGACAGACGATGGCACATTTCCCATCGAATCTCGCGCTGCTGACACGTCCCCTTTACTGCAGACGAGAAAAATCGCGTGATTAACTCATGGTATGATCGCTGGCGAGAGCTCAAGCGCATGGTCATCGTGTACGGGTTACCGCGTGATGAAGGCATTGCAACCGAGTCAGAAGGAGCGAGTAAAGAACCAGCGCACAGCGAGGAATGCTCGCTGCGAGGCCGCATCTGGAAGGCATTCCTGTGCGTCAATGACGCTGACATCGACCGGCAAAAATACGCGGCGCTCGTAGCGCAGGGGGCGTCGCATTACGACGGTGATATCCGTAATGACACATTCCGAACGTTCCGAGGCGATGCCAAGTTCGCACAGCGCGTGCCGGAACAGAAGCTCGTGCGGTTACTCAACGCTTTCTTCAACGAAATGGTTTGTGGGTGGTAACAAGAGTATTCCACGAGTTAATTTTTACACGCATGTATTCTGCAGAGCACAGCAAACGAAGGAAGCGAGCCAAGCACTGTTCCGGACCACATGAGGTACTCTGACTTGCACGCCAGAATGCATGGAATACTGAGAATCGTTTGCTAGATACGTGCAGGGCATGAACGTGCTGTGTGCGCCACTCCTGTTTGCTCTGCCAGAGGAAGATGCCTACCACACATTTCGACAGTTGCTGCTGCACCACTGTCCCAAGTACATGGCGCCACAGCTTCGCGGTGTCGAGCACGGATGCATCCTCGTAGACAAGTGCCTCGAAGTGGTGTGTGCATAGCCTTCACCATGTGTCCATCGTGTGCTTGATGCTGATGATGCTGATGTGATCCCGAAGATCGATCCGGAGCTGTACCGACACTTGAGTTCGAGGGGCATCACTGCGCGCATCTATGCGCTGCCGCTCATTCTCAGCCTCTTCGCCTGTGTGCCTCCTCTCCAAGAGCTGCTTCGCGTGTGGGACGTGGTATGCACTGATTGGTGCTCGCATTGGGACAAGACGACACCACTAACTTCGTGGTGCTCTCCCAGTTGTTCGCTGTTGGCGTCCACTTCGTGGTGGTTCTCGCAGTCGCACACACTGTTCTTCTGCGCGAACAGCTTCTGAAAAAGTACGTAGATGTGAACGAAGGCACCCGGGTCATGACTCACGAAATGAATGTATGTAGGGAAATGGATCTGATGAAGATTCTCAGCTCGCGCTTCGCTCCACCTCTCCAGTCCGACCTGCTGATCTCGGTCGCTCTGCAGGTATGCTACATTAGCTTATCGCGCAGGCTCTAGTGGTTCACGACTGAGCTTTGGCTGTAGCTCCTCCATCGTCTACCCGATGAACTGCTCTTCGAGATCGCGATCCACCCGCTCGACAACGCGGACCAGCAAACGTTCAATCAGGACGTGGTCGAGATCATCAAGGAGAGGCTCGCTCACCCTCCACCTACGCTTCCGCAACGATCTACCTCACCAAAGAGAACTACCGAGCCGTCACGCAAGACACCAACCTCACCACCACAAGCGCCGGCGCCAACGACGACGACTGCCACTTCGAAGTCCAAGCCCACCGCCAACGTCGCCCAGGCAGCACACCCGACGTTTTTCGGTATTCGTCCACCGTGGCGAGTATAACGTATCCGCAACATCAGATCTCTATTGGTTTTATGCTAGCAGCAGGCGGCGCCCCTCATCCCACTCGACTGCTTATCTGGTGCGGATCTTTGGGCGACCAGCGCGGCGCTCTGCTTTCTCCTTGCGCTTGAGTGCCGCTGGGTCGTCCTCCTCCACCTCGGAGGACTTTGGCGTGAACACGTACTTGAGCAGCAAGCCGCCACCCAGGTACAGCAAGTACCCAGGAATCTGCACAGACAATATACGATCAACGTGGAGCGTCATCATTGAAGGGGGGACCAGAACGCACCACCAGGTAAATGTACCAAAAGTAGTCCGAGATGACCAGCCCCGCGTTCACAAACAGCGTCACGATGAGAATGTCCATCGCATACCTGGGAAAGCGTCCGACAAACAGTAGTTAGAACTATAGTTTCGACGTATGCATGTAGCAATGGATGATAAGACGTACTCGCTGTGGCCGCCCTCTTCGGTGGCACTGACAACCCACGAGTAGCTCATGTAGGTCACACCGGCGAGGAAGAGGTAGCCGGCAATCGTCCACGAGGTCACCGAGGAAAAGTTCCAGATCATTCGGTACAGAATGTAGATCACCTGTCGATAAGGAGCGATTTGAGCTTCAACATAATCAAGGGGGATAGATAGGTCGACAGCTACTCACGTGGATGGGGAGGATCCACTGCTGCAGCTTGGCACTGAGCGAGATGGACGCGCGCTGTGCCTTCTTCTGCGCTTGGTTCGCCTGTCATGAAGTGCATCTATGGGTTAGATAAATTTGCACAGGCGTGCGCTCTCACTTAGTGTCTCATCATCTCCTCACCATGTTTGCCTGGACGTGGACTTGACCCTTTTGGCGTCAATGACACGGAACCTCTATTGCATGATTCCGTGGCGTATACCCTATAACAGAGGTATTCCAGCTGTGATCTTGAAGAGACACGTCAACAACAGGAATGACAGCGAGTCACCCGGCGCTCGGCGCTGTCGGGGATCATGGCAAAGTCGCCGACACAGAGCTGAACGGAGACGACCCAGAAAGGCTCGATGAACACGAGATCGAGGTCATCCCGCTGCGCGTGGACCCATTATTGCAGCAGAACGCGGCACCGATCGACGTGGACAGAGGTCTGCGGCTCATTCAGAGCTGCCGCGATGGCGACTTCGCGGCCGTGCGAAGCCAGACCACAGAAGGATCACCCGCTGGATTTATCACCAAGACAGGGTGGACACCCATCGCTGCCGCAGCATACAGTGGCAAGAGCGAGGTGAGATCTTGTATCCAAGAAGTTAAGAACACTGATCGTCATGAAACGTGTTGCCCGACCTCAGGTCGTCCGGTACCTGCTGGAGCTCGGCGCGGACACCATGTACAACAAGACGGCCAAGAAGTACACATCAGCGTTCACGCAGCTGCAGCTGAGCTCGTTCAGCGTGGCGAATGGAGACGTCGGTGCAGGCAGCACATCCACTCTAGCATCGGCGCGCGTCACCTCCTCGAGCGAGCAGCTTGCGCACCATCTATCCGCCAACAGCAGCAACGCCAGCATCGTCAGCAATACTAACAGTAACGCCAGCAACCAACACCATGAAGGCTTTGCGATGCCACTCGCGGCGTCCGCGGCAACGGCACCAGCCGCGACGGCGGCAGCGAAGAAGCTGCTGGGCAACGGATCGAACACTCCACTGCACTGGGCGTGCTACAAGGGCCACAGCGAGGTCGTGACGATCCTACTCCATGCCGGCTACGGCATCGAGGACATCGACCCCGTGGGCAACCGTGCACTGCACTTGGCTTGTTCTGGAGGCAACAAGGACGTGATCGAGATGCTGCTGGCCAACTCGGCCGCGACCGACCACAAGAACCACTATGGCAACAAACCTCTCGACCTTGCGACCGACTTCAACTGCCGCAAGCTGCTCCACAAATTCCAGAGCCAGACCCAGTGCGAGTGGTGCAAGGAGACGTTCAGTAGGATCCGCCGCCCGAGTCTGTGTCAGCACTGCCACAACGTCTACTGCGACGTCAAGCCGTGCTCATCCATCTCCGAGGTGGTGACCCCGGTCGATTTCTTACGGCCTGGCACAGCGGCGACCAACTTCGTAATGCGAGCGATGCGTTACTGTCAAGAGTGTGCCACCGAGATGAGCAAGACCGAGCAGGAGCTACGTACCATACTGGAGGCCAAGCTCCAGTTGATCCACAATGCACTCGATATCATCACCCAGACGAGTATGCCGGCCGGGACACCGCCAGCGACTCAGGCCAACACCAGTCGACCCGTCACCGCCGCACTGGACCCTGTAGCGAGCGAGGCGTCGTTATCGAGTGACCAGGGCGATAGCGACGGCACGGTCCTGCTCACAGGAGCAGGCGGTGAGATGGACGGCGTGGACCCACCGACCTCGACCACAGAAGAGGGCAAGGCATCGCTGGCTCGCCCCACACGTCGCATCCTCACCAACGAGGAGATCTTCCGTGCACTGACGCTGAGCCAGACGGACGCTGAGGCATTGTACACGTCGATCGAGTCAGCGCAGCGCAAGGCCGTGGACCTCGAGTTGATCAACCGCGCCAAGCAGACGTACCGGCAGCTAGTGGCCCACGTCGCGCTGCAGGAAGAGATCAAGGCGTTGATGGTCGTGCGGCCCATCGGCGTGCGGTCGCTGGTGGAGCCGCTCAAGCTGGCGCTGCTGACTGCGCGGCGTGAGGGCGTGAGCCACGACATGCTCATGCTGGCCGTGCAGGTGATCCGCTCGGCCGAGGCCGAGTGCACGCTGTTTGGGTGCGAGGCCATGTGCGCCAAGATCGAGCTGAGCACGAAGAAGCACCGCCAGGACATTGCCCGGCTGGACGCCAGTATCAAAGAGTCCCAGCCGCTGCGAGTGAACGACAAGCTGCTGGCGTCCGCTGTCGCACTGCGGGACCGACTGAATGCCGAGGTCCAGTTGCAGGCGTGTCTGCAGCCGTTCACGCCGCCGACCACCACGAGCGATGCTGGTGTGGAGACTGTGCTTGGGTACCGCTTTGAGGACGGCACCGAGGTGGCCACGCTGCTGCTGGCACTGGAGCAGCGAAACCAGCAGATCCAAGCGGCCGTGGTGAGTGTTTTTTGGTCTTTTTGTGGCATGAGGGTGGTTGCGTTCTGACTTGATGTTTGTATGTGTGTAGGAGTTTGGAGCGGCAGTGGAAGGCGTGTCACCGCCGCTGATTGAGGAAGGCCTGAACGTGCTCAAGCAGCTGAAGAAGGATATCAAAGACGAGATGAAGAACGAGGAGGAGCGGCGTCGGCTAGAGGAGGAGGCGGCGCTCAAGGCAGCCAAGAAAGGCAAGAAGAAGAAGACGTAGTCGCTGTGCTGTCGGAGTCATGGCATACCGTACGTTCACAGAGGGGGAAACTGACTGGCTTGACAAAGACGGCCGCGATTCTTTATTGAAGATTGGGTGCGGGCAGCTTTATATTTACACAATGGAACCAGCGTTCGAGGCGATACGCGGCCAGAGGTCCGCACACTCCTTGCCGACCGGGCCGGTGATGGCCGAGCCCTTCATTTCGCCCTTCGGGTTGACGATGACGCCGGCGTTGTCCTCAAAGTAGAGGTACACACCGTCCTTGCGGCGCCACGCCTTGCGCTGGCGGATGACGATGGCAGGCATGACTGTAGAAATGGCCATCGGATCAGTCATTCTGTGTGGCTGTGGGTCGCTGCAAGTGAACTGAATGCATTGTGTGACGTACCCTTCTTACGGAGATCCGGCTTACCCTTCTTGACGGTGGCGAGCACCATGTCACCGAGACCGGCGGCTGGGAGACGGTTCAAGCGACCCTTAATACCGCACACGGCGATGATGTAAAGGTTCTTGGCACCCGAGTTGTCGGCACAGTTCATGACGGCGCCCACTGGGAGACCCAGCGTAATGCGGTACTTGGCACCCGTAAGTCCACCACGTCCTGTATAGTTAGAGAGCGTGAGTGCGCTGGTTCATGCGAGGTGACGGGAGAGAGGTAGACCACGGCGGCGCGGCGACGTACCCTGTCGGTTAGCCATTGTTGTTACTGTTGCGTCTTCTAAAGAATCACGAGAGTGTGAGCCGCGTGTGATGACCGACCCGCATGATCAACGGCACAATCGGTACGCTGCCAACCAATCGAGTCGGGGTCAGGTTTCGAAAAGAGGGTGCAACTCAATTTTGAATTGAAGGGTGGAGCGCCAATTCATATTCTAGGATAGAGGTGCTATATCTCATTGCAAAGGATTCATAGTACGATTCGCGAGGCAACTAGGTGAAGACAACCAAGCTGCAAACGCACAAGCTCACCATGTCGGAGCGCCACTACTGCAAGTTCTGCAACGTGTGGACGCAAGGCGACAAGAATGTGAGCGCATCCATGACCTCTCTATGTATTGTGTGTTTAACTTTTTTGTAACTTTTATTTCCCGTAGAGCATTCGACACCATGAGCAAGGCGGCCGGCACAAGAGCAATGTCGACGCGGCGCTCAAGCAAAAGCGCAAGGAGAAGACGGACGCCGCGCGCGCCGAGCGAGAGATCCAGCAGCAACTCCGCGAAGTAGAAGCCGTACGTTGCATGTGTATCTGCCGTTGCGATCCATGTCACCTTGTTAACAATTGCGGAATGCAATTATAAATGATTTGCAGGCGGCCAATGCCAAGTTCGCGAAAGACCTCGCGGGCCAGGGCATGCCACCGCCACCGCCTCCTCCTCGTACCGGCCGCGCGCCTGCTTCTAGAAGCGGTCTATCGTCAAGAAACAATGATGGAGGAGCGCGTTCGTTTTCCAGCCATGCTGTGGAGCAAGATGAAGGAAAGGAAGAGATGGATCCACCACAGCAGGATGACAAAGGCATCTACGCCGTCAGAGGCACTGTATACCTAGAAGGCAAGCGACATGAGGTACGAATTATTATTCTATTCCTATTAGAATTACTAGTCAAGGTTTACGTGCTAAATCTCAATGCTGGTGATAGACGCAACTGGTGACGGGGAGCGCGTGCCAAATCTGGGTGGAGGAGCTCGACGAATGGCTCGACGCACTGATTGAAAAGGCTAATGTCCACGAAGTGCCCAACACGAGCCTCGTGTTTTGTCGGTTCTCGGTCACGTACATGCCAACGGAGGCTGATGCGCCAGTGACGGAGACCAACGTAACCGGTGACCGACTGCGGATCAAGTTGCCCGATGGCGTGACCCTTGAGGATGCACAGCGCATGGTGGAAAAGTATGCAAGCGGAGAAGCTCAATCCGTCGAAGAAGCGTACGTTCCTGTGGATGAGACCACTGGGATGGGCGAGTGGAGTACGGTGGAAGTGCATCAGATCGACGAGAGCGAGGAGGCGGTTGCGCAACGTCAAGCGGAGGCTGAGGCGGAGCAGGCTCGATTGATGGAGGAGGAGAAGAGACGCAATGCACTCGAGGATCCGTCCTCGCAAGGGGACAACGCACTCGGCGCATTTAATCCGTGGGGTGGTAGCTACAAGGGCATCGAACTAAACAGCGAGTCGCAGAGCATGCGCAAGGCTCGGGAGGAGGAGATCAATATTCAAGTGGACGGTGACGTGAGCTTTAAGAAACGAAGCAACGGAGCTTCTGATGCCAAGACCAAGAAGAAGCAGAGGAGAATACGGTCGGAAGAGGACTGAGTACTGAGATACCAACATGACGCGAGGCGTTTTTGTTCATCTTTTCATTGGTACTTAACAGACGCCCACGTAGGCTTACACCGAGCCGAGGCAGCACCAGTCTATGGATGCGTTCGCACACTGCACTGTGCAAGCCCACGGGCATCTTGGACGGGTGACGTAGTGAACTCCGAGGTCGATAACACAGGTGCAAAGGATGCTGATGAGATCGGGTCATCTGCCTGCTTACAACTGGCCACCCTCCGCCTTAATACGCTCGGCCTAGAAGACACATACAGTGGTTAGTGAACTGTCCCCAGACTCACACCAGTCAAGGAGAACAGGTGACGTACATCGAGGTACGCCGTGCCGTATGGGAGGAACTCGTCGCTGTGGGTCTGGGCGATGCCCTTGTACTCGGTCGCCTGCTTGGTGATATCCTTCATCTCGTCCTCCGAGATGTCACGGATGTACTTGGCAGGGTTGCCCGCCCAGAGCTGGCCCGACGGGATGCGGCGGCCTGGTGGCACGACGCTGCCGGCGGCGATGATCGTGTTCGACTCGACGAGCGCGCCGTCCAAGATGATCGAGCCCATGCCGATGAGCGCGTTGTTCTCGATCGTGCACGAGTACAGCGTGCAGCCGTGGCCGATGGTGACATCGTTGCCGATCGACGCGCCTGGCGCGAGACCAGGGTTCGAGGTGCTGGCCGTGTGGATGACCGTGCGGTCCTGCACGTTGGTACGGTTGCCGATGCGGACCTGGTTGAGGTCACCGCGGATGACCACGTTGTACCAGATCGAGGCGTCGTTCGCGATCTCGACGTCACCGATCACCGTCGCGTTCGGCGCGACCCACACGTCGTGCGCGATGACCGGGCACTTGTCGTACAGGTTCATGATCTGGCGGTGGCGCGAGACTGGTGGGGCAAGCCACAGAACAGGATAGAGATCGTGAGCACGAAGATGGAAGTCACGTGTACATGGTGCGTGGTCACTTACAGCGCTCCTTGAAGGCGCTGTCGCCGAGCACGCGCAGACCAAGGCGGTCAAGCGCCTGGCCAGTTTCTCGCACCGCGCGGCCGAGTTCGAACGTCACCTTGCGGATCATGTTGTTTCTTCGTCTATATCTGAGTGCACGAATGGGCCAATGAGTCACACGATGCGGATAGAGAAAAAGCGGCGGGACGCGCGAGTGTGGTCTGCTTGCTGCCGGTAGGCTCAGCGCTTGAACACATGCACACGGCCGCCGAAGGTCGCCGTGCGGCACGCACCTGGTGGCGATCGATTTGTTCCGAGGTGCTCAAGACAGGGAGGCGTTGTTCAAACCACTGCCACAAAGCAATCCGTTATCCGGAGCCCATACTGAGCGTGCTTTGGACGGATTCGGCTTATCCGGCACCAGATCCGGTGGTACAGTTAAGAACATGTGTGGTTTGTATCGATTGAACAGTGCTCCGAGAATTACACCCCCATGAGGTATTGCTTTGGGTCAGGGAGATGAGAACACGAAGTGGACATGCATTCGTCTACATCGATGTGGAGCTGATTGTGTCCTGCTACTCTTCTGACAGCATTAATTATCCCGAAGAAGCATCTACAATATGGAGCACCCGCCGTCGCTGCTCACGTCGAGCAGGCCCGAGTCGCGCTCGATCTCCTTGATCAAGTATGTGAACACTTCGGCTAGATGAAGACAACAAACCATGAGCACATCACTTCCAACGAGCTCAACCATCAACCATCGAGTACGTACTGATGTTTTCGTTGTCCTTGGCAGAGCATTCGACGAAGGGGCACTCCCACTGTCGAGCGAGCAGCTGTCCTTCCTCTTGTGAGACGTGTCTGTCAATAATCGTGGGCCGTCAGTGACTAGAATGGCGCACAGTTCCGTGTACGAAGAACTGAACGCACCGGTTGTTGTCGAGATCTGACATGCTACCGACGAGCACGCGCGGTGGGCGTGATCCGAGCATGTTGAGCAGCTTCTCGTTGATCAGCTTGAGCTTCTCGAACGACGTACGTGATCCGATCGAGTACACAAGCACGTAGCCGTGGACACCGACGGACGCCGCTTGAGAGAAGTTCGAGTACTCATCCTATGTTGCACAAACATAGCGCTTCGTCGGGTACACGTCCATAGATTCTTTACGTCACGCGACACCTCAACTCACCATGCCCGCGGTATCGACAATGTCCGTGATGAAGTGCGCGTTCCGGAATCGGATCGTCTTGTGGAACGTGTTCTCAATCGTCGGGTCGTAGTTCTCCACAAAGCGGTTCTCCACGAAGCATGTTGTCAGTGATGACTTGCCCACGCCCGGGTATCCGAGCACCGTGAGTTTACGCTGCACTTCGACCGGCATCTTTCGCGCTCTGTTTGTGTGGGAGAATCTGTGGTTGGCGGGCTTCTTTATAAATACGAAGCGACGCCCCGGACCACCGATGCGATCTGCACAATGGGCCAAGGAGGCGCGAGGCAATGCTGGTTGCAGTTGGCAAGTGCACACGTGAGCTAATGCCACTCGGCAACTTGTCTGCAGTTCCTACTCACCGGTGCGTCTTTTTCTCAACTCGAATTCGATGCTTCCAAGTGAAGACGTCTCCAAAATGCCTTGTTTTGAGACATCGTTCTCTTGAATCACCTGAATCTGTAGCATTGTCCACTCTGGCTCCCGTCATCTGATTCCAATCAGATATGGATCTGATTTTCGCGCTTGAAGCGTACCGGTATCTTACCGATATTCCCAAACGAGGGGCTTGCCCCCGGATAACGGCGACGCCCAATTCAACGCAGGAATTGGGGAACGCCACGCGGCGATCACGCTCAAGGGAGGAGGACGCTCGACGAACACGCGCAGCCCCTCGCCGCCCCTTTGCTCGAACGATCGCTTCGTCACAATGGACGACGATCCCCTGCGCCGCTCGCGGCTCGCGCCACCGCCGACCACCGCGGCGAATAAAGGACCCATGACCTTCCGCGCGCAGCCGACCGCCGGCGCCTCGCGCTTCGGATACGCGGCGCCGACACGGAACTCACCGGCAGCCGCAGTAGTGTCTCCATCGACGCTGTCGACTGCTGCTGGTACTGCGTCGCCCGCAGCAGCGACACTCCCGTTCCAGCAGCGCATGGCCACGGGCCGCACGTCCTCGTTTGGTCGGGTCACGACCACTGCCATCACCACCACCTCCGGGGCGTCGTCATTCTCACTGATGTCGTCATCCCTTGAGACGAAACCGCGTCCATCCAGCGCCGAGAGTACGCGGTTACGACAGAAGCCCACAGCGTCGTTCTCTGTGACCAGTTCGACTTCGACGGTGGTCTCGGCGCCGCCCAAGTCGAATTCGTCGGCGTCGTCCGACTTCTTCTCGATGAGCGCGCTCGGCATGACGTCGTCGGCGTCGGCGCCGCCTGCGCCGCGCTCGTCACCAGTACCGACGTTTGCGAGCGCCAGTGCAGTGGCCTCCAAGCCAGCAGGACAGCTCTTCTCTATGGACGACTCGGGTGGAGAGGACGACTGGGGGGTGGACTCGCCTGGTATCTTATCGCCTGAGGGCGCCACCGCGACTGACGCGAATGTGGCCAGTAAGACCTTTGAAGAAGACGAATTCGGATGGGCCGATGAAGCAGTGTCGCCGCCACAGACTGAGCCACCGGTTAGTGTACCAGTGTCGGTCCCAGCCAGCGCTGCCGTGGCGACTCAAGCCACGACACAGCAAGCGATGTCCGGCTGGGGCTCTGACTTTGAGTTCAACGACGATGCGAGCGATGTCGTGGCCGACGAGAATGGGTGGGAGCATGATTCCACCCACGGAACAACCGCAGCCGAGTCTGCTACAGTGGCGGTGGCTCCATCACCACCGCAGGCACCGACCACATTTAGCGAGCCAGCTAGTGTGGCAGGAGCACCACCGACGACGACGACAAGCATGGAAGTCGCAGCGCCAGCAACGGTACTGGCGCCTGCCACTCAGAGCAGCGTCACGCCTCCAAAGTCTGGTGTGTCCACGATTGAGTTGACGGCGGTGCTGTCGCCGACGACGGCTCCTGCTGGTGAGTTTTGGGGCGACGAAGGGGACGACGTGCTGTTTAGTGATGACGAACAACCCGATGCGACGCCAGCACCAATGTCAGCACCAGTGATTGACACGACGCAGGAAGACACGGCTTCTGCGTCGCCATCGGCAAGTGATGTATCGACGCCTGCTGCTGTGGAGACGCCAGCCCTGCCAAGTCCTGACTTTGCCTACAGCGCCTTTGAAGCATCCGCGACGAACGAAGTCGCGAACATCGCGGCCGAGTTTGAGGACGATGGTTGGGACGACCAGTCGCTGCGACTGAGTGAAGTCGTGGATCAGGCGGACGTCGCTACAGCAGTTGAGGAGACGATGGTAGCAGCGACTGCAGAGCTGTCGGTGAAGGTGCCAGTGACAAGTGAGTGTCCTGAGGGTGTGTACACCGAGGCCGTCGTGGAAGAGATTGTGGAGGCCACGGTGGAGCACACTGCTGTGAACGAGTATGCCGTGGCGACCGAAGTCACGGGAGTGGAGAGCGAGTCCTGCACTGTGCAAACCGAGTCGAGTGAAGTTGTCACCAAGACGGAGTACGAAGCGGAGACCAGTGCACAACCGATCGAGCATTGTGAGCAGCACGCTCAGTTCGAGTCACACCAGCCTACCCAACAGGAGGAGACGACGCATTTCGCGGAGCAGTATGAGGCACAGCAAACTGTCCAGTTCACCGATGAGCAGCACACCGAGTACGCATTGGAGCAGACCCAGCAAGGCACGCTGTACGCTGAGCAAGCGGTCGATTATTCGTACGGTGTGGGGCAGAATGATGCTGGCGCAACCGGATTCATGCAAACCGAAGCCGCGGGGTGCAACGATCAAGCCCAAGTCGCGACCCACAGTGAAGTTGGTGCTGGCGAGCAGCAGCCTGAGGCCCAGCACGCTAGATACTACGGTTACGAAGAATCGTCCCAGAGTTACCCTTATGGCGGTCAAGGCTACGAGCAGCAGTACGGCGAGCAGCAGCATTATTATGGCAATGAAGGTGGCTACACGCAAGGCGATTTCAGTCAGAGTGAGCTACAACTCGAGCAAAACGCAAGCCAAGGCGAAGAAGTCGCAACGACTCCCAAGCCACCATCAGCCGTCGAAGGGGAGAACGACTCCAGTTTGGAGCGCCAGATCCAGTGGGAATCAAACCAAGAGTCTCCTGTGGTCGACGAGGTCTCAGCGACAACCGAACAAACAGAGGCTGATCCAGCTTCGGTATCCAAGCCGGAAGTTTCGTTTGGCTCGTCCTCTTTCCACGCTGCAGAGTTGGCCTTTGGCCACTACTACCACGAGCATGCCGACCACCACCGCACCCCTTCTGAGGCTGCGTCATTCGCTGAGGTTTCCTCGGCTGGAGCAACGATCGGTGACTCGGATGTCCACAGCGAGAGTGCATACTCGGATGCGGACTTTGTGTCTGATACGCGGAGCATCCATGGCTCGTCGAGTGCGGGCACAGCGTTCATCACGGAGCCTCCCTCCAGCTCGGAAGGCTCAAACGAAGATAACGAAGAGGCTGGGCCCTTCGACCAGCACTCGGATTACGCGTCCAGTGCTTTCGGTGCGAGTATCAGTGGTGGTGGTGGTGCGTTCTCTTCCGAATTCGATGGGTCGTCGACCAAGAGCGCACTCTTCGAACATGAGGTGGCCAGCACAGGGTTCGACCAGGTAGAAGAAAGCTACCAGTATGGAGAGCAAAGCGTCGAGAACGAATTCCACAGCTACGGCAACGAGTTTGAGGGTGGCTACGCGGCACGAGAAGCTGATCAGTACGAGCACAAGCAAGTGTCCGAGTCTCACTTTACTGAGCATTTATCCCACGAGTCCGACTTCGCTCACCACGAGGAGAAGCCATCCGACTCGCTCTTTGCCGCCACAACGCCGTCGGAGTTTGGATCGAGTCCTTTCGCCTCGACGCCGGCGTCCAGCAGTGCGTTCGATGCTCCACCGACCACCGGTTTTGATAGTTTCTCTGGTCCAGCTTCTACCGCTTTCGATGCATCACCTGCACATGCAGAGGCCCCAGCGTCTACTGTTGAGCCGCCGCCGGCTGCAGCTCCGACATCCGTCACCGCTGACACCGCAGTTGTGGACGAAGAATCGGATGCCAATGCGTTTCCTTCGTCGAGTGGTAGTGACCTCGGGTTCCCACCGGCGCCATCGGCTTCGTTCGGTGTCCCGCCAGTAGAACCACCGACAACTACACCACCCCAGGACGACTTAATTCCCAGCGCTGCATCACTCTTTGGCGCGTCGCCAGAACGCGATGCCACGGCGACGCTGTTCAACTCGTTTGCTCGTCCAGCCCAACAACCAGTAGCTGTCGCTACCCGCGAAGAAGAAGTACCCACCGCCGACGCAGGTGATCTCTTTGCCGACGCGCCGCCAGCTCCAGCCTTTGGAGGCTTTCAGACGGTACGTATTAGTTTTCGCTCACAGCATCGCATGCCGATTGATACTAGTGACTAATGCTGACGGGTCTCTCTTTTCTTGGTAGCAGCCTTCAGCGAGCGCGTCCGGCTTCTTTGGCAGTCCTCAAGCGGCGTCTACGTCGAGTGGGTATGGGTATCCGTCGTCACCAGCGGCGGCTCAGTATGGCTACGCTGAGCCTCCACCGACATCTGCAGCCCAGGCGTTCGGATCTGCGAGTCCGTTGCCAGCTTTTGGAGGAGCCAGCAGTGGCTCCGCCGTGTTTGGTAGCCCTGGCAACTTTGGTGGCTCCCATGACGCCCCTGCTGCGGACAGTTTCTTCGGTGGCGGTACTTCTTCTGCGGCTAATGTCTTTGGCTCGAGCAGCGTGGACAGTGGCAGTGTCTACGATCAGCAGCAATCAAGCGAGCAGCAGTATCACCACAAGCAGGCTTACGAACAGGACTTCCACGCGCATGCCTTTAGCCAGGATGCACACCAAGCGCAACCGGTCCACGAGCAGAGCTATCACCAGTACGGCGAGTACCACCAAGAGTACAGCAACGATTTCGAAGGCGCTTCCACTGGATTTGAGGGCGCGCCACTCGCTGATCAGCCCCCGCAATCAGCGGATGTGTGCTTTGGTGGATCCTCCAGCCAAGCTGAAGGTTTTGGAGTCCCCGTGGACGACCACTTCGGTGACAACCACCCCGAACCAGCAAGCGTTGAGCCCACGCCTGAGCCCATGAAGCAGCCTAGCGACTGGCAAGCTCCGTCACTGTCGCGTGGAGCGAGCAATGCGTTGTCGCATTTCGATGTACCACCGCCCGTGGCAAGCGCTGACGCAGACGGGTGCTTCTCGCCTAGCTCGTCAGCACCGCCACCTGCCACGCCGGAGCAGCAAAGCGTTTCTCCGTCGCCACCTCCTCTTGCTCCACCTCCTCAAGTAGCTGAACCAGTCTCCTACCGCGCAACGTCAGCTCCACCGAAGGCGTCACCTCCGGCAGTCGCAGTGCCTGAGCCAGATCCAGTCTCCTTTGGATACGAGGAAGAGAAGGAGTCCGCGACCTTTGTGTCGGATGAGGTGAAGACGATTATCGAGGATCCTGTGCAGTCGCATAGCGAACCCTACGACGAGCAGCCGTTCGGAGACGACACGTCGGCGAGTCCTTTCGGCCAGGCTCCGACTGAGGACTCGTTTGCGGCGGACCCGTCCGCGCTGTTTGGTGGCGAGGCCAGCAACGAACCGTTCGGAACCGGCGGTGTCTCGGGCTTTTTTGCATCGCAGCCTGGACAACAGGGCTATGGAAATGACTACTACGCTCAGTCGCACGAGAACTCGTCGCAGCAGCACTACGAAGGGTACGACGCGGCGCAGTATGGCGATTACAAACAGCGCCAAACCGTCGGCGGCTTTGACCAGCAGCAGCCAAGCTACGATGGTTTCAGTCAACCACCAGCGCACTATGAGTCCAGCCACGGAGCATACGGTCAGCACAACGCTTACGGCTCTCAGCAGTACGACACTGCCGCCGCGTATGCCCAGCAGCCGCCAACTGATGTTCCAGGAGGCTACGGCAGCTCTGTTGCTCCGCCTCGCCCGGGTGGTGTCGCGAGCCCAGCAGCTCATTTCGAACAGCCACGGAAGCCTAAACCAGCTCTGCCATCCTATGCGAAGTTCCCCGCTGCGTCATCTGCGAACCAGCCTCCTGCCAATGATCCTCCTACCTACCAGACGCCGAAGCTGCAGGCTCGTCAAGCGCCATCAACGCCTGGTTTTGACCCGTCGCCACTGCGAGCACCAGTGGGGACGCCTAGTGCAGCACAAGCAGTTGCGTACGAGAGCAAGCCAGCTGCGTACGATCCAAATCCAGTACCGGCGACAGTGCCACTCACCAGCTCCAAGTACAAGGATCCAACGATGGTGGTGCCCTCGTGTCTGGCATCCTTTGGCTTCGGTGGCAACGTGGTGACGATGTTCCCCAAGCAAAAACTGCGTCTCACTGGTGCAGCATTCGGTGCGCGCAACAGTCCACGGACGCCCATGTAAGTGCACGGCGCACCTCGCGTAGCGTTCCTCTTGCTTCACTGTCTCACCGTGATTAATTCTTATCCACAACTCTCAGGTCGATGCAGTACGACACTGCGCCACAGGCTCACGGCGAGTTGCGGAAAGGTCCAGTGAGTGTGCATCGAATGGAGCATGTGCACCCAAAGAGCGCAGACTTTGAGGCATTCGACAAGTTCCCGGGTCCACTCGACGAAAACATCCCAGAGGATACGCTCTTGTGAGTTATTGCTGCCTGTGCTGGAGACGCCTTGTCCGGGTTTCTGACCAAGTGGGTATGTGATGACAGGTCTTTCATCGAAGAGAAGATGGCAGCGGCATCTGGGTCAACGACAACGTTTGAGGAAGACGAGCGGCTGCTGCTCGGTGTGCTAAAGGTTTTGATTAAATGCAACGGCAAGCTGCGTTCAGATGCCAACGCCAACCCCAGTGAGCCGTCGTCACCCGAGGTGCAGCTCGTCTCGCTGCTGAAAGAAAGCGACCAGCGCCGACGAAGGTAGGAACGATCTCATCCTGCAGAGACGAGTCCATCTCTCTTTCGACACACTGACGCTATTTGTCTTTCACAGGAACCAACCGTCCGTGTTTCCACCACCAAAGCCAGTCCAGTATCCGACGGTGAGAGCCAAATCGACTTAACCAGTCCCCAGTATTCATGTCTAACTGTTCACCTCTTCTGTGGCGACAGCACCCCGATGCGACGGTGCGAAACGCGAGCCGCGTGCGTGAGCTGCTGTTGTTGGGCGACCGAAGAGCCGCAGTGGATGTCGCGATCCAGGCGCAGATGTGGCCAGAGGCGATGTTGATCGCTTCGTTCACGGACAAGGACGAGTACAAGCGTGTGCTCTGCGCGTACTTCACCAGTCACTACGCTGCTGGTGACCCGTGCCGCGCGTTGTACCTGTCGTTCGCGGACCAGCAGGAAAAGAGTGTCCACGAACCACAGAAGCTTCATCAGGCGGGTGGTGATAGCAGCTCCTCACAAGTGATCCTGTCATCCTGGGTTGTTCACGTGCAAATGCTACTGGCCAACCGAACCGCAGACACCAACAAGGTCCGTACGCTCAATCTCCAGACACAGGCCATGCTCGAATCCGCTGATGTCGTTTTGTGTGCTGTAGATTCTTGTTGAGCTGGGCGATCGGTTATGGAAGGAAACGAAGGCGGTGGTGGCTGCGCATGTGTGCTACTTGCTCGCCGGCCTCAGCGTTGAGGCTCCTTCTCCGAGCTCCAAGATGGCTCTGCTGGGTGCCGACCATCGAACACCAGAGGAAGCGCGCTACTACGTCTCGCCAGCGGCTGTGCAGCGCACCGAGATTTATGAGTACGTGCAGCGCAAGGTGAACCCGTCTGCGACCAATATGATCCCATTCCAAGGCTACAAGCTGATCTACGCGATGACTCTCGCCGACCACGGCAAGCTCGAGACCTCGTTCAAGTACGTCAATGCGATGCTCAGCATGATCCGCGCGATCACGGCGACCATGAAGCCTGGTACGTCCATGTACCTGGAGGGCATGCAGAACCAGTTAGTCGTGCTGGATGATCGACTGCGGCAACACCTGGGTGCTGTACGCGCTGACTCGGTCGCGGCTGCGGCCAGCGCCAAGCAGGGCAAGTGGGGACTCGGTAGCGCACTCAGTATCATGGGCAAGATCGTCACTCGTGTGGTGGAGGGCAACGACGCGCCGCCACAAGCTGGTGGTCCACCTAGCAGTAGTGGATCGTTATTCCAAGGCATCCCCAAGCCAACGGCTAACGCTCCTGTTGCCGTATCAGAGTACCCGAGCGGTACAGCGGTTGGACTGCCTGCCCCCGGAAGTACTGGCAGCAACAGCAGCCGTGGTTTTCCTCAGGCGCAGCAGGCGCCGCCGATGTACACGCCTAGCGCCCCACAGCCGCCGACCCCCGCGCCGGCGTATCAGTCGATGCCACGACCGCCATCTGCCAAGAACCTTCATCAAGCGCAGCTCGACCAGTCGGCTCCTCTGTCTGGCAACGGGTACGGCGCACCTCCGGCTGGGAGTGTCAATGGATACGGTGCAACGCCACAGGGTGCTGGTCATGACTACGGTGCGCCTCGATCGGGCAGTGGCGTCAACGGCTTCAATGCACCGCCACCGATGGCTGCACCGGCTCCACCTGCATCTGCTCCTCCAGCGCCAGCGCCATTCATGAAGCCGACGCTTGATCTGTCCGGCGACGCAGGCAAGAGCAATCTTGATAAGAAGCCCTTATCACCAAGTCGACGTGCATCCGAGCACATCGCGCCCAAGAGTCCACGCGCCTCGGGCAATGGCCCAGGCAGTGACAAGGGTTCGGCCAGCCCCAAGTTTAAAGACACATCGAAAAAGGGTGGACGCTCCAAGACGCCACCACCGAGCCGGTCGTCTTCTGGCTGGCTCACGGGTCTCTCGACGTTCATCGCGGCCAAGATGAACCCAGAGGCCAAGGTGGCCAAGCTCGGCGAGCAAATGGAGGCCTACTTTGACGAAGAAAAGAAGCGCTGGGTCTTCCCTGGCGAGACACAGACCGAGGAAGCCAAGATTCCGAGTGCGCCGCCCATCGGTCCATTGCCAGGCAGTGGACCTGCGTCGTCTAGTGGTGGTGGTCCTCCATCCACCGGTGCACCTGGACCAGGAGCCCACAGTGCGCCTGGCTCGATGGCTGGCGGTGACGATCCACTCGCAGCACTGATGGCTCCGCCGGCGTCTCGTGCGCACGCGTCCCTGATGAAGAAGGATCCGCTGTCGGCGATGATGGCGCCACCGTCGCGACCAGCGTACGGCCAGCGGTCCAGCACCATGCCAGCCAAGCGGCCGCCGCGTCCGCAGTTTGCCGTGTTCAAGCCTGCGCCTGGTAGCGCGTCGTCCACTGCGTCCGTGGATCCCGACGCGCCTATGTCTTCGGGCGAGCCACCGGCATCCCAGTGATGATGGCCTAGACACGTTGGGTGCTTGTCCAGTACGGTAGTACCGTAGCAAACCGACCACAATTTGCAATCGAATGACACGTTACGTATTGAATTTACGCCGACGGCTTGGCGGGCGCGCCCTCTTCGTTCGTCGCGGCCTTCTCCGCGATCTTCTGCACACCAAAGAACTCGTCGAGCTTGCGATCGGCGTACTCTTGCACCTGATAGAGGAGACCGAATGAGGTGGTGGCTTTCGAGATGGAAAACTCGGTCGTTTCAACGTACAGGGGTGAGACCGTGGGGCTGGCCAAGGCGACGCGAGTTGTACTCGGTGAAGAAGATCAACTTGGCCGCCATCGCGGTGCAAGCGACCCATGAGAACACGTGCAGCGAGCGGTGGTACTTGCGGTCGATCATCGTGGTGGCGGTGTCGGCGTGGGTGTGCTTCGTCGATGGTCAACAACAGAGTGACCAACACTCTTCACTTTGACTCGAATAGAAGACTGTCACTGTCACTAATACGAGGCTTTGCATCCTTTCCTTGCCTCGGAAGTTGAAGGTGTTCAAAAAAGCAGCCACCATGATGAGCACGAAAGTGTGGGTGCTATTCTAATACTAGTAGTGTGAGTGCTTGGTGTTCCACGCAGTAGACGCTGTCATTATGTGCATTGCCTTGCGCATTTCACTATCTCACATCCGCTCCAGGCACGACACGGGGGGGCTACATCAAGTCACAGACCCGCAACTGGTCGTCCACAACCGCCACACTCGCTGACGTCGGCGGCAGCAGATCCACGGGAAGTGGTGGTAGCGAGGCCATCGCCGTGGTCAGAGGAAACGTAGAAGAAGAGGGCAAGAAGACGTCGACGTTGCCTGGTGGCGCAAGCGCGGGGAGCCCGGACGGCGTCGTGCAGTCACTGAGAAACGAGTGGAACGAGTCATCATCGTCCTCACACTCCATGTCCGTCGACTGCGAGTCAGAGGCGGACCACTCGAGCTCGTTCAGCACTGTCAGCACGCTCTCATCGAGGGCGTCGTCGTCACCGTCGTCAAGCAGGTCCTCCCCAAAGTCGACGGTGATCGGCTCCGTCATCGTCGCAGAGTCGAACGGCTCCGACTCGTCATCGCTGACGTCGGTCATGTCCATCTCGCGGTCCGTGCCCGCGTCAAACAGTACATCACCGAGCGTGCTACAAGGTGGCGAGTCGTCCGTGTCCGTGGAGAGCACCAGTTCCTCCTCACTAAGCTCGTCAAGAAGACCGACGACGTCGGTGGTGGACGCGTCCATCGGCTCGGGCACTGCGGCGACATCCGCCATCGTCACCTCGTTGATCAGCGCTTGCGGTAGAGAAAAGTACTCGTCATCGGACGAGCTGTCATCGAAGACGAACGCAAAGTCGCTCGATGAGACACTTGGCAACTGGCTTGGGCACATGGTGACGGACTCTGGCGAGAGTGAACCCTGTGGCGTCGACGGCTCCAGTGACTGCTCGTCTTCGTCCGACGTCGTGTCGACGGAATGCTTCCTGCTGGTGCCGGGAGCCTTCGTGGATGCACCGTCGCTGGCGCGCTTCATCTTCGACTTCATCGACGAGTGCCAATGGTTCTTCACGGCGTTGTCGGTGCGACCGGGCAGCTGCTCGGTGATCTTGGCCCAGCGATTGCCGTACTTGGACTGCATCTCGATGATGATCTCATCCTCTTCAGGCGTCCACGGCCCTTTCTTGATTGCTGGGTTCAGTTGGTTGTGCCAACGTTCGCGGCACTGCTTGCCGTTGCGACCCGGCAAGTACGAGGCGATGACGGCCCACTTGCTAGGACCGTGCGTCTTCACCAGCTCAAGCATGTGCAAGTCCTCGCTCACACACCAAGGCTTTTTCACCGATGTGCCATGATTTTGAAGCTCATTCCACCGTCGATTGCATTGGCTGGGCGTCTTGTGTTCGAAGAAGGTCGAGATCGTCTTCCACTTCTTGCCGCCGTGCTTGTACACTGCTCGACGGAGGATTTCATCCTACAGCGCGGATCAGCATCAAGGCGGCGATCAAACCCATTGCTTCACACACACCTCTTCCGGGGTCCAGGCATCCATCGTCGAATGATTCGGGGTCGCTGCTTTCGATTCAGACGATCTATAGCAATCAAGGTGAGTGAGGTGACCACAACAGCGAGCCATCCATCCATCCATCCATCACACACCGCTTGCTGTTTTTTCGTTGATAGGGAGCGAATCGGCGGTCCATGGCGATCAAATCGGAGGCTGGCGGCGTCTTTGGGAAAGAGAGCGAATCGCCGAGTGGGCTGCACTCTCTCGGAATTGGCCCCGGGGTGGGGTGGACTCATGCACCGAGTCTGCGACGATGCAGGTGTCTTTTTAATTGATCTGGGACAGCACGCTGCAAATCATTCGCTTGTTGGTACTTCCACGCAAGAGTTTCGCCCATGAGGTTTCTCAGTGCGGGACAGGGATTATGATGCACTCCCCCGAGGGAACAAGCAATAGCAGCGACAAGACGGGCTTGAGGCGGGCTCTGGACACTGAGCTAGAGTGTATCTGTAGGTATCGGCGTGACGATCAAGCTTCGTTCGTCGTAGGGCATGTACCAGAAGACGGTGGTTCGAGTGGGGATGTCTCGACGGGTACTGGTACGAGCGGCCGGCACGTGATGGATCTCGACATGCCTCAGAAGCTCGTGGAAGCCCGCCGACAATGGGCACTGCAGTTCGAGGCACGGAAGTGGAAGATACTGTATACGCTGGAGTTAACACCGCCAACGGACGTAATCGTATTGCCACCTCGATCCCATGGTGGACCACAACTAGTACTTGAGGGTGAGTCCGGTGAGAAGCGGGTGGCCATCAACGACGAGCTCGTCGCGCGAGTGGCACGTGAGAAACCGAGCGCTGATCTGCGTGCATCCCCACAGCACCAGCGACCGCAAGTTCTCGGCCGCGTCGACCAAGTTTCCCAGCGTGTCCTCGGTGATGTTGCGGCAGAACGAGAGGTCCAGCGCGGTCAAGTTCTCCAGACAGTGCTTCTGCAACGCGAAAATGGCCGCATCCGTGACCTCCTGAGGGGGGATATGCACGAACAAGCCCCGTCAGCGAGCACGCACAACAAACAGCACGAGCTCGATGCTCGTTTGGAAACGTACCGGGACGCTCGACATCTCCAAACTCTCCAAGACCGAGTTGGCGCCGAATGCGAGGAACTCGATGGAAGCATCACTCAGTCCAAGACACCGACAGATCGACACACGACGGAGCGCATGCCCTAGACGTTGCACCTGTTGTCATGCACGCGGGACAATCGCAAACGTATGGGTAAGTGAAATTAGATGGCCAGTGCGTTCACGGATCCAAGACGATGACGGTTGTTTTGTCTACGAGGGCATTGGCCACGCACCGGTTCGAAGCAATCGTCGGTGAGCTCGTGGAGATCCGAAACATCCAGCACACGCAGCTTGCGGCAGTGGTCCAACACCGCGAGCACAGCTTTGTCGGTCAATTGCGAGCACAGCGCGAGCGAAAGGTCTTCCAGGTCCGGGAGCATCACGGTGAGGTCGGCGACAAACGCGTCGCTGATTCGTTCCATCTGGTTCAGCTCCAACTTGCGCAGGTTCGGCATCTTCTTGAGGGCCTGCAGCGCCGTGTCGTCCAACTGCGGGCACTCGGTCAGTGACAAGGCCGAGAGATGCTGTAGCTCGCCAAAGTACTGGATTGACGTCGCGGTGATGCGCTGGTTGCAGGAGAGCTCGAACTCTTGCAACGACGGCGCGCATCGCCGCACAAGCGCCTCGATCCCTGCGTCCGACAAACGGTAGCCGCCATTCACAGCCAGCTGCTCAACCGACCGCAAGGAATCCCTGCATGCCGTGAACAAACCGTCGAATCAGCACGTGAAGCCACCACGATGCACGCACACTCAGCACGTACCCAAGCTCCATGATCACGCTGTCCGAGACGCATCGCCCACACAGTCCGAGCCGCAAGATCGTCAGCGTCAGCCCTTCCGCTGTACAGGCTTGCAGCGCCTCGACGAACGAGGTCTCATCAATGTTGGAGCAGTCGGGGATGTCGATCTCGGTGACGCCAGGGAAGACGAATAGGGACAGCACTGCCGTACGTCGAGTGGTCAGGCATTGATGTGGTACCAGCCTAGGGTCAACAAGCACTCACCTTCAGGTTTCATCCGACGCAGCTTCACCACGGCCTTGGCCACGCGGTGCCTCGCCGTCGCGTCAATATACGCGAGCGTCGGCATCACGTCGATATGCTGCGCGATGCACAGCAGCGCCAAGTCCTGCAGGCGTGGCACTAGTCTGTCCTGCGTGCGAATCGCCTTGCGTGGCTTCTTGCGTGGCACCCACACAGGTTTCGCTTCGTCATCCTGGTCTGCACCTGCCTTGGCTCTCTCTAGCTCTTCCAGTCGAGCAGCCAGTGCCGCCTGGCGCTGCTCGCCGAGCTCACGCGCCGTGTCAAAGTAACCCGGCCACGCCTGGGAACTCTCACTGAATCCACCGGCCACTGCCATGTTCGCAGTCGCAGTAGGCGCATTCCCACCGGCGTGTCGACGACGAGCAGCGGCGGACGTGGCTGCCGGTGGCGCTTCACCACGGGCAAAGTACATGGCGCGTTCATTGCTCACGCGGCCGCTGCCACGCCAGGACGTTGGCGCATCCGCAGCAGCACTAGCGTGGTACGCGTCCGCGTTCGCAGCCGCAGCAGCAGTGGCATCTGCTACGGTGACCGGCGCCGTGTCCATTTCTACGTCATTGTCGTCGGGAGTCGCAGAGGCAGCGGCAGCAGCAGCGGCGGCGCGACGGCTTGAGGTGCGGCGGCTCATTTTCCGATCGGAGGCGTTTGTTGCCGATGAAGAGCTCCACTGCCAAGTGCGATATGATTGGGTAAAAATGGAAATAGTGAGTAATCATTGGTCAAAAAGGAGATCAACTGCCGCGTCGGACGCCGAATTCGGCAAGTCAGACCCGCCAAAAAGGACCGTAATTGATAGTGACCTTCGCATTGAAGAATACAACCTGTAATGTAGATGTACATAGATAGCTGTCTAGACTGTTCCTAAATGAGCTCCTAGGTTGGCACGCCCGAGACGAACGTGCCCGTTATGATGGACCCATCCAGCAGCACCAGGCTCGGGTCGGGACAGAGGTACCCGTTCGTATTGGCGCGCCCACAGAAGTCCGACTTGAGACCCTCGCTGTTGACCGTGAGCACGCGAACAAAGTAGGTCTTGCCCGAGTCAAGCCCCGTGAGCAGCGCCGAGGTCGTGGTCACACTCGTCCAGCTGAAACCGGTAAAGTCGCTGTTCTCGGACCAGTGCACGAGGTAGCTCTCGAAGCTCGAGCCACCAAACACCACGTCTAGCCCGACAAAGATCGGACACGCCAGTGGCACGAGCTGCGTGCCACTGCACGGGATCCCGTGCGCTGGGATGCGCGGTGGCTGCCAGGTGACACGCAGCTCGCCTGCGTTGGCAGTCGCCGCGACCTGCAGCGTGTGTGGCTTGCCAGGCCGCGTGTTGGCCGGGACGAGCGACGCCGGTGTCGTGGTCTGCGCAGTGCCAGCGCCGCCAGAGTTGACGGCGAACACGCGTACGTAATAGACGGTACCTGGCGTGAGCAGCGTGATCGTGTACGAGCGCTGGGTGACGTCGTTGAGACGGAGTTTGGTGGCGTCGGCACCGAGCGAGTCGAAGCCGGCCGAGATATCCCACTGCACAATGTACCCAGTGATGGCGTCGCCGCCGTCGTCGTCGGGCACATGCCACTGCACTGTAAGCATCGTTGACGCCGTGAGCCCCATCGTGACCTTGGTCGGTGCACTGGGTGTGGTGTATGGGTTGAGCGACGGCGGGGATGAGATCTGATACTGGCCGTACCCTTGCGAGTTCCTGGCTTTGACGCGCACAAAGTAGAACTGCCCTTTGACCAGGTTCGAGATGACGCGCGTGAACGGTGCGCCGCCACTGAGCTGCACGACCGCGCCCGTGTGGACGGTGGTGAACGCGTTTGATGTGGACCACTCCACGAGGTACTCGGTGATCGTGTCGCCCCCGTTGTCGTCGGGTGGGCTGAGCAAAACCTTGAGCTCCGAGACGGATGCGACTTGAAGGGTAACACCGGTCGGCGGGCCTGGGACGACCATCGGTTTCTGTGGGTTCGGAGCCGAACCCGGTGGACTGAAGCCGATCCGGTTGAATGCGAACACACGCACGTAGTAGAGCTGGCCCTTGTTCAGTGCACCAGTCGTGGGGATCACCTGCGTGCCAGTGCACGCCGGGTTGTTCACGCCCGCCGTGAGCTTGGTGGTGGTTACACGGTAATCACCACCCCCACAGATATCGTTGAGACACGTGAGCGAGTTGGGCGTGTCGGGCGCAAGCACAAAGTCATCGCCGACGTCCTGGAACGTAACCGTCCACGTGTACCCTCCGTCTGCGCCTATCGTGGACCGCACCACATTCACGCTGTTGATGGTACTCAGGTACTCAAGCTTGGACTGCAACGACCCGGAGAGCTGACGACGACTGAACGGGAACACTGGGGTACTGTCACAAACATCGATACACCCTGAACAGTCGGTACAGAAGACGCGCGACTCCAACGGGTTCGGATCGCCCACCTCGCTGCTCGCCATCGCGACGGCGTCCCACGGGATCGGATCGGTCTTGAGTACCACGTTGTTACGTGTGAGCACCAGGTTGAAGTAACCATTTTCAATCCTATCGCCCGTCGCGCCATTGCGGAAGGTCTGCACTCGCCACACAGCGTTGGTAGGTGCAGTCGGACAGAAGAAATCTTCGACGCCGCGGTTGCGGAAAAGTGGGGACGGGTCGTACTCGACGCGGTACATGCGCACGGCACCGCCACCGTCACTCAGCGGCGCTGACCACGTCGCTGTGAGCTGCGTCGCCACACCAGGGTTCACATCCACACTCACGGCGGTCGGTGCTGAGGGCACCTGGACGGGTGGGATGATTGTGGAGGGCGAGGACCTCCCACGCACACCGAGCCCGAGCGCGTTCTTGGCCGTGACGGCGACGTAGTACGTCTTCCCGGGCATGAGCCCCGTGATGCGGTAGGCCAGCGAGGACGCGTCAATCGTCTCGTAGAAGTTGTACTCGACCGCCGCCTCGCCCACTGTGGCCGTCGACGCGATACCCGTCGTAAACGTACTCCACGTACCGGTGCACGTGCCCTCGCCAGGTACACAGAGGTTGCCCACATCATCGACCGCGTTGTCACCGTCTTTGATGCCGACAAACGCACCAGTGGCCGGTGTGATCTTGGACGCGTCCACGGTCAGAGCAGGCAGGTTGCCCATGGCAGACTCGAACGTGATGGCCCAGACGCGACCGTTCAGCGACGTGCCCTGCAGCGTCACGCTGACCTTGCCCACCGTCGGCAGCGCCTCCAGTGCCAGCTTGAGATCTGCCGCCGAGATCGTCGCTGAGAGGTAACTACTCCACCTGGAGCCTCGAAAACTCAGTCGGAAGTAGCCACCGACGGTAGTGGTCGGATGGGACGTCATCAATACCTGCACCTCCGGCTTGCCCGGGAACCAGAGCTGTGGTACGGCGATGCCTGGCTGCGCTTCAAAGACGCGGTAGGTCACGTCCAGGCCGTCCGTGAACGGGCTCATCGCCATCTGGATCATTGGCTGATTGCCCGCGTTGCGTGCGCCAGCAAATGTCACCCGCCACTGGACGCCCTGGTTGACGTTGATGGTCGCGCGGGACACCTGGACGTGCTGGATCAACTGCACGCCGCCGCCGTCAACGATGTTCATCAAGGCACTACGCAGGTTCTGCGGCGCGATCGTGAGCGGCATGCTGCCCGTCTGGACACCACCAAAGGCCAGCTTGAATGTAGCCGTGGGCGGCGTGGTCCACTTGATCTCGATGGTCTGAATCTCCGGTCGCGCTTCGTCGCCCCACCACTCGATGCGGTAGCTCGTGACTGGAAGTCCACCGTTCGCAACCGGAGGCTGCCACGTGACCGTCGCTGCAGTAATCGGCGTGGGTTGTGAAGCCACTGTCGAGACCTTGACGTTGACGGGGCCGTCCGGGTTCCGTGAGGGTGCGAGTGGATTCGGCGCGAGCGTTGCGCGCGAGTAGCCGATCGCATTCTTCGTCTTGACTTGCACAAAATACTTGACACCCGTCTGTAGGTTCTCGATGTAGTACACGCGCGGTCCGCCAGTGTACAGCAGTGGAATGTCGCCACTGGTCACGTCCACATCCACTGGCGCCTGCTTGGTGACCGAGTCAAAGGTCGACACGGTGTCCACGTCTACCCAGAAATGCGTGATCGCGGCCCCGCCTAGGCCTTTGCCATCGCGCGTCGGTGGCTGGATCTGGAGCTCGAGTGTCGTGCCAGAGAATGGCAACAGCGAGACGCTGAGTGGTGGGTCAGGAACGGTATCTTTCGTGGTCGCGGACAACGGGAAGCTCCACCGGCGGTTGTTGGGTGGGTTCCCATCCAGCGAGATCTGCTGCACAGGCACCGAGTTGACCGCAGCGACCCTCACAAAGTATCGCGTGGCGACCACGAGGTTGGGGATCACATACCGGAACGGTGGTGATCCTTGGATCGCGAGCCCGGACAGGATCGCCGGCTTGAAAGTGTAGTAGTAGATCGGGTAGGTTCTTCCATTGAAGTTGGTGCACCCGTGGCCGTGCGCGACGTCGACTCTTGTACCGGCGATCGCTACGACTTCGAGCGCACAGTTTTCATCTGCGATCGTGAACTTGGTACCGACCTGGAGCATCGACGTGAGCGCCAGCGACGTCGTGAGCACGTTGACCTTGAGCGCCACAGCACAGGAACTGCAGACCACGAGGCCGTGCTTGAAGTCGCTCTTGACGTCCCACTGGACAATGTACTGGCTGATGTCGTTGTTGAAGTTGGGGTGCACGTTCGTGGATGCGAGCACGGGTGGCGAGAAGAAGACCTCGATCTCCTTGCCGGACACGACGAGCAAATCTACATTGGACGGTGCGTTCGGCACTTGGCTCGGCGTCGCTCGCACGGGTGTCACGGCTTGGCCCTTGCCATTCTCGTTGAACGCCGTCACGTCGATGAAGTACACTTGGCCCATCGTAAGCTTCTTGGTGGTCTGGTTCGGCAGGTAGTAGCACTTGTCACACGCACTGCCGATGATCTTGACTGCCGCATCCGAAGGATAGAGACGAGGGATCTTGGCACGGAGATAACCGAGCGGCTGGGCGACCTTGAGCATCTGTACTGTCCACACGTACCCCTTCATCCATTCGAACGCCGTGACACCTGACTGAGTAACGCCAGTGTACCCTACTTCTCGCCCATTGAGATCACCCAGGTATAGCCGAGAGGATTCCATCTCATCAGTGGATGTGACACCAGCTAGAACCGTGTACCACGTGCCTCCGATGCGCAGTAGACTACCAGGTAGCCCATACGCTGCCTCCTTGAAGTTACACGTCTCACCAGTCGAGCACGTGACGAAGATGTCCCCATTGACAACGTCGAGCTTGCCTGGAAGTGCATGCGCTGATTGCTCTCGCGTGACAGCCACGGTCGTGATCGTCGCCAAGTCCTCGAGTGCGTACCGTACATCCGACGCGCTCGACCCAGCATTCAACGCACGCGTGTACGCGTCCTTGTAGCCCACTTGGAAGGTTCCACTCATTGGCGTATCGACGTCGTTGAAGACACCATCAATCGAGGCTGCTGCATCTACAACGATCGCCGTCGGGATGGTGCCGACAGATGCCGAGGTGATCGTGAGGCTCAGGTCTCCATAGACACGATCGAAGACGATGGTGATCTCTGCGGGGGTGGCCGCTGCACACAGCACTGCCTGTGAACTGAGCACACGGATGCTACCCGTCTCCGCACCGTACAGTGTGTGGAGCTGGGTGGTGACGATTGCCAGCGTGGCGTCAAACACAATGGAAATGACGCGGCTACCACTGTCGAACTCGACAGTCCCAGCGTCACCCGTGCACGTGAAGACGACCACTTCTTTCCTGTAATTGGTCTCGCCCGTCGTGGTCTCCGTGACCGTGGCCACCGTCGCATCGCTCGAGTCCAGCATCGGTAGGCCGCCTGGCTTCGTTGTGAACGTGATCAGAAACTCGGCGTTCGCAGAAAGTGTGCCTGTTGTCGGCGACACGGTGATAATTCCGATCGAGGACAGAGCGTTGAGTGTCGTGAGCAGATTCGCTGCCGTGGATGTGTCGATCGTCAGTAGTGTCGAGGTGACGCCACGGAACGACAGCGTGAACGTTGCGCCAGCCGTAGCGCCAGCGGCGATCGTGAGCTTCTGTACTTCCTGGACGATCGGTGGCCTCACGTTCGACCATGCGCGGCTAGAGGCACCAGTCTCGATACGCTGAGTCTGGTACAGCTTCTCTGGCTCGGTGATTGCGACTTCACCCGGGCTGGCAGTGAACGTAGCACTCGTATCCCACCGCACAACGTACTTGGTGATCGGACTGCCGTTGTCTGTGACCGGTAGATCAAACGAGAGCCAGAGCTGGTCGCCCACGGCGTTTGATCCTTTGCGCAGTTCACGCGTGGTCACGACCACTCCTTCACCAGTGAGCTTGCTGCCGTCACCAATCAGCAGCGGCAGGTCGCCTGGGTTCACAGCGTTGTCCAGGAAGGTAATGCGGTAGGTGAAGCCGCCCTCTCGGTCCATCGTCGACCGTGATACACGCAGTCGGCCCACGACGCTGAGCGCCTCCAGCGTCTCCTGCAACGACGAACCATCACCACCGGAATCAGCGGCGGTCGCTGCTGCATTCCACGCAATCGCTTGCGTCATCGAGCTCAAGTAGGTCAGCGTGAAGGTGCCACCAATGCTGTTGCCCTTGCGCACCTCGCGCACAGTGATAGCACTCGTTGTGCCCACGAGTGAACTCGTGACAACAAGCGGTGGTACGTCGCCGTAGTAGTCGAGAAAAGTGATCGTCCACGTGTACCCAAGCTGAGCGGTCGGTCCGGTTCGCATGATCTGCACGGAGCCGACCCAGGCCATGGCCTCCAGTGCTGCTTTCATATCCGTAGCACTAGCGTCGGATGCAATCGGCACTGATGAATCCACGACAAACGTGCCACTGAGTGCGTTGCCATCCGTGAGCGTCGACGTCTCGCAGCTCGTGCCTGCCGCAATGGTGAACACCGAGTCGACAGCGCAAATGAACTGCGGCAGGTCACCCTCCGAGTCCTTGAACGCCACGGTCCACACGAAGCCGCCCTGCAAGTCGGCCAGCGAGCGTGTGACAATGACATCGCCAAACACGGGCAAGCGATCGAGATCTTGCTCGAGCTGGGCGGCAGTCGCAGTGGCCGCGTCCACAAAGAGGTTGCCATTTGTGAAGCCACCGGCGTCCACCGTCGAGATCACGACCTGGCCGTTCACTCCATTCTGCGTGAGTGCGTTGTTTTCCTGTGTCTGGAAGGCATTGCACGAAACACTCGTGAGCTGATTGATGGCACCCGAGACGCCATTGCCGTAGAAGAAGAGTCGATACACGAAGCCGTTTGATGCGCGCACGGGATCCAGCGATCGCGTGACGAAGACCTTGTCAATGTTGCTCATCTCCAGCAAGATCGACTCCATCGCGCGCACGTCATCGACCCCACGTGCTGGAGCGTCGAAGCTGATACAACTAGACTGCATCGTCGCGCCCAAGTGGTAGAATGCTAGCCGATACGAGCCCGAGACCAGTGGCTTATCCGCCTTGATGATGACCTCCTGCACCGCCGTGTCAGTGCCCATGGCCTTCCCAGCATTCATGGA
This sequence comes from Pythium chondricola, assembly GCA_023337575.1. Lineage (NCBI taxonomy): Eukaryota > Oomycota > Peronosporomycetes > Pythiales > Pythiaceae > Pythium > Pythium chondricola. The sequence continues at coordinate 33,837 of JAADXF010000038.1, forward strand.
CACCGTGATCGAGTGCGGCACGTTGCCCGTCGTCACGAAGGGGTCGCTCATACTTTCGGTGATCGTGATCAACTCGGTCTCGCCCACGACATTGTTGCCCACAAACGTGATCGAGAAGACATACCCGAACCCAAACGCCACCGATCCGTCGCCGTCGCGCGTGACAATCAGGTCGCTGGCGTCCATAGCACTGAGCGCAGCCATCGCAGTCTTGACCGTGTCAGCATCCGCATCCCACGCGATCTCGGCGGTCGTGTGGGTCGTGCCAAAGTCAATAAAGTTGCCTCCTCCATCGCCCACTTTACGAACAAATCCAATCTCAAAGCTTCCTGCGGTTATCGGTCCATCAGCTCGCACTTTGATGGTCTGGATCGTCGGCACGCGGAAGGCGAACTTGCCCTTGATGCAGTTGTTGTCAAAGCACGAGTTGGCTTGCGCAAACGTGCGTAGCGTTTGCACCTCGGCCATCTTGGCAGCACTGGTCGAGATCTCCTGGATTTCCGTCACGTGCTTGGCGGCGAGGCGAACCTCCTGTACCTCTTGAACATGGAGAGCGTAACCAGCCATGACGTTCTGCACTGGACCAGCCACGCCGCTTGGAATCGCCGATGCGACGGACGTGAATGCACCGGTGCCGATATCCGTCGATGCCGCCACACGGACGTAGTACCTAATACCTGGGACCAAGTCGGTCATGACATACGAATTGGATGCCGAGCCAGCCACTAGGTCGTCGTACACCGTGAGCGTGCCTCTGAGTCCGTCTTTCTGTGCACCGAGCGCTGGTATGTTGCCGATCGTCGACTTGAACTTGATGGTCCAGACAAAGCCGTTGACTTTGAACACGTCGAGCGTTGCATCCAGTCCCAGGTACGGACTCGCGGTCGTTGGGTCGTTGCTGACTGCCAGCGGGATCGCGTTTGGCGTGAACATCGCAATATTGCTGATGCCGTTGGTGACGGTCGCGATGGCCACGCTGCCTCCGTTCAAGTCGGTTGTCGAATCGAGAGTCATCTCCACAACGTCACCCGCGACCGAGTCGCCTTGGAAGTACACGGTGTACACGAACCCATTCGGTGCGTTGGCGGCGTCCAGGCGGCGCGTGACCACAAGCTCTCCTTGTGCGATGCCGGCCTCCCGGAATGCTGCCTCCATCGCGTCCTCGCTGGCGTCCCATGGAATCGACGGTGTTGTGACACCCTTGACCACGAGCTTGTACGCACCGATGTCGTTGAGCGGTTTCGTAACCGTGATGGTCTGCACATCGATCTGCTCGTTCATTACACTGAAGATCTGGCCAACGGTGTACGCGGGGTGGGCTTGCTTGGGTCGCTCACCATCGTACAGCGTCGTTGTCACGAACCTCCCTGTGGCCACACCTCCTGCTTGCGCCTGCGCAACCGCTAGCTGGCTCGTGCCAGCAAACGCCATGCACGGTGCCTCTTGTACGACACTCAGCAACGGAATATCACCCGTCGTGAGCTCCCCGATGAATGTGACGGAGTAGATGAATCCATTCGGTGCTGTCACTGGATGGGCGTCGCGGGAGACTAGGACGCCGTCTGCGCCGATCGACACCAGCGCAACGAGCTCGGTCTGCAGCGTCGCCGCAGGGGCGTCAAAGTCAATACAGTTGGTCTTGGCCCCACCAAACGATAGCTTGTACGATGCGCCAGCCGCGATTGTTGCAGTCGGGTCTCTGATCACGAGCGTTTGCACCTCTGCACTGCCACCAACGTCCACGACTTCGACATACGCCTTGCGCACACTGCCACCATTGTGGCTCCACCCAGTGGCACACTGACCGGTGCTCTCGTGCGCGATCGCGAGCTGGGGCGTGTAGGCAGTAGGGGTCTCGAGGAAGAAGATGTCGTACGTGAACCCGGGCTGGCCTTCGCGCACCGTCTCGAGAATCAATGCTGGTTCGCCGCCGATCACTTTGGCGCACGGACTCGTTCCGACATTGAGGATCTCAAGCTTGTTCATGTTGCCCAGGACATTGCTATAGCCGCCAGAGATCGGCCCGCGGTAGGTGATTGTGTACTCGTATCCGTAGCCCCACATAGGTGTACCATCGCCTTCTCGTGTAACGAGCACATGTGGCACCACACCAGCGATATTGGTCATGGCGTTGAGTGCGATCTGCATATCTTCCGCAGACAGACCGTACGCGAGACACGCGCTGGTCCACGAGGTCTGGCCGTCCACCGTGAGAGCAAGCTGGAAGAGTCCAGTCGCTGGTGCTGTCACCAAAGTGTTGGAGGTCATTCGAAGCCGCTGCACTTCGGTCACCGAGGTGCCACTCCCCCGGCGAGCCACGAGTACGTCACCAGCTCCAAGCGTGTCCTCGAGCTGCTCTTCTAAATCACTGGCGGTGATTCCCCAGGGCAAACACGGAGTGGAGCCACTATTCATCGTCAACTTGAAGTACCCAACGGGGTCCACCACCTGCCCAGAGTCGGTCGAGAAATGGATCCGCTGTCGACCAATAGCACCACCGTGCGTCGTTGTTGCGACGGTCACTGACATGCCCGTGATCGTCGTGCAACCCGAAGTGTCTATGAGCAGCGTCGCGACGTCACCAGCGACAGGGTCCCCGAGGAAATACACTGCGAATTCGAAGCCAGTGTGCGGCACACCGCCAACCGTGCGCGTGATTGGACCGGTCTTCGTGACTTTGACATCGCCTGCTACTGCGAGCAAGTTAAGCAGCCCCAGTTGCGCGATGAGATCGTTCTCCACTGTCGCGTAGTCTACGGTCAACGGCATGCATGTGGCCGAGGTCTGCGTCCCTCCACCACGTCGAAGCGAGAGCTTGAAGGATGTCTGGCTTGGATCGTACGTGGCCGTGGGCATCGTCGCTGTCACGGTTTGGACCTCGTACCCAGACTGCTTGATCGTGTACTCGAGTCCGTCGACACGCAGCGACATGTCTGGGAACAGTCTCCTCGTCGCCACCGAGCTGGCCTGCATAATGGGCGACAAGGCCTCCACGTTGACCATCGACGTGGCCAGCACACCGGTGAGCAGGCTGTCTCCATTCGTACCGACCAAGTTGGACGCAGTCGTCGGTCCGAATCGAACCAGATCACCAGGCGCCAAGTACTGGCGGATATCGTCCACACCCGCCCACGTGATCGTAGCGCGGAGTCCGTCCTTGGTCAGCGTCGCGATGGCGTTCGGGATGCGCTGCGTGAGTAGGTACTGCTGGGTCACCTCGACCTCTCCGAACAGATTCATGGACTCGATGCCCTGCTTCATCGACTCAGCTGAGGATGAGTACTGCAACGTAGGTGTCGCAGCGCTGCTGGTGTTGAGGATAAACCCACCCAGAATGGCCGTCGAGCCAGGGCGATTGGTCGTCACATCAATCGACTTCTCATTGCCAGCGAGTGTACCCAGCTGAACCGAGAGAGGGTTCACGTTCCCGCTGCCCGAAGGGAATGTGAGACCGCCGTATTCGCCCGTGACCTTCATGAACCGCACGCACCAACGGTACCCGCCGCGAGTACCAGAGTTGTCCACTAGCACGTCGTCCCAACCACCAGAGCAGGCCGAGTCCGTGCAGCCTGTTTCCGTCGATGGGTACTTGAGCTTCTTGACAGTAACGCGACCAATCGTGTTCATCTCGTTGAGCTTGCGCATCAATCGATCCTCGGACTCATCAAACCGCACTTGACGAGGGCCGATTGTGGAGCCAAAGTCAACGAGGAATGAACCGCTCAGTCCAACAGAGCCTGGGGTGATCTGCGTGACTGTGATGCGGTAGGTGGCGGCAGGGCTGGGTACAAACACGGTCGCGACGTCAGGAATATTGCCAGCGCCGGGCGGTGTGAACGTCGGGTTGGAGATGAACCGCACGCGCCACGACACCTCGCCGTACTTGCCATGGATGGTTCGTGTGACGTCAACCTTGCGCCCACCTTCCCAGATGCCTTCTTCGTTTCCTTGGTCGGACGACGCCTCCAGCACACGCTTGACGAGGCTGGCATCTGCGTTCCACGGTAGCAGCACAGACACGCCGCGTGGGTCGTTGTTCATGCCAGCCACCATCGCTGCGCACGTGTACGGCACCACTTGAACCTGCGTGCTCGTGACGTCCACAACAGTGAAGATGCAGTTGGTGTAGGTTCCCACCGTGAAGCGATCCTCTGTGACCAAGTGGGTCGGCAGCTGCTCACTTCCAGGCGCGATATCAAAGTACTCGATATCCGTCGCGCACGGCGGTGCCGCTCCGTTCGAACAGGCAATTGTGAGAGAGTACCGCTGGTCGAAGCCTGGGTCGTTGGTAACTTTGAACGTCGTGAAGTCACCACGCAGCACAATACCATTCTGGACAGTCCCGGCGAAGCAGTTGCCCAGGGTCCCTTCACACACCACAGCAGTCGGAGTCGAGCCGGAGAGACCGCCTACGTTTGCCACCATCGCCGGCACATCTCCTGGCGCGTTACAGAGTCGAATACCATTGGTGTTGTCTTCTTCCTGGTCGCACTGGCCTTCCTTATCGCGTAAGAACGTCACGGTCCACGTGTACCCGCCAGTCAGCGGATCCACAGTACTGCGTGACACAGCGACGTCACCGACGTTGGCCATGCTCTCAAGGATCTCCTCCATGGAGGTGCCTGTGGCGCCACTCTCCTCTCTCGTAGCCCACGCGTTGTGTGCGATTGGAGCACTGGTCACCATTTGCTTCACAGCCATGACTGAGGCTAGCGTCGAGTCGAGTGTCAGTGTGAGCGTGCCCTTGATTGGACCAACACCATCAGTCTGGACACTAGTCGTGCACGCCTGGCTGTTATCATTCGCGGTCGTGGTCAGACCATCCTTGATGCACGAGATCATGAAGCCTATGGAACCCATAGGACCAACATGGCGACCCCAGGCCTTGGAGTATCCAGTATCAGGCCAAGCATCGTCCCATGCCGCGCGCGCTCCCTTCCAGTTGCCGGCAATACCGGTCGAGTGGTCGCTGGTAGGATCCGCCCACACGGAGGACCGGAACGTGATCAGCCACGTGTAACTAAGCACCTGTGCACCGACTTTTTCCGGGCCGGTGCGATCGACAATGACACTGGAAGGCTTGATCGACGCCAAGCTGTTGAGCTGCGCCTGCACTGCCAACTTGTCAGCCGAAAAGAGAATCGGTCCCGTGGTTTCACCGTTGAACTTGAGCTGGAAAGTGCCACCCAACTGGTTGCCCTTGACCGTCTCGAACACTTGGGCACGCACATTCTGGCCGGTCAATGAAGTGAGTGGGATATCAAGCAATGGAATGTCACCTCCTGTCTCCGGGTTCGAGAATGTGATCGTCCACGTGAAGCCGCGGGCTTGAGTCGCTGCTGAGCGAGTGATTTCGATGGTCGGAATCACGGAGCCGAGTTGCGCCGTGAGGTAGGTCTGGAGCGTCGTGTCGATCACCGTCGTGTGCAGGTTCGTGATGTCCGTCTGCACACCGATCGTGAACGGCTCCGCCGTCACTCCTCCGTACGCCAACGTGATTGTACCTGCAACTTGGTTGCCGTGTCTTGAGCCAGCGAAAAAAGGTGTCAGTGGCGAGTCAAAGTCTTCAACGAGCACCGCAGGCGCCGTGCGCGTGTTGTCGGCATCCACAACTGATGGGTTCGCAATCATCTTTGGAATATCCCACCCACGACTCGTGAACTCGATCTGCCACGTGAAACCACCGGACCACTTGTTACCCGTGGGTGAAAACACCGAGCGCCGAACGATCACGGTGCCGAACACGAGCTCGTTGTTGTCCGCGACCGCTTCTAGGATCGTCTTCATCTGAGTCTCGCTAGCATCCCACGGGATCGCAGGCGTCGTGACCGGTGCACCGTCCGACTCTTTCGCCAGCGTAAGTGTGAAGGTACCACTGATCATGCTACCGATGGAGGTGCGTGTCACCGTGCACTCCGGTGTACCCGAGGTCACCTGGATCGCCGTGGCTGAGCACTCGAGAAGAGGAATCATACCCGACCGTTTGCGGAACGTCACAACGTACTCGGAGCCGACGAACGTCGCAGTGATGGACTGTGTTCTCACGACGACCACCGAGTCAATGATCGTGTTGAGGAGATTCTCCACCACAGATCCCGCACTGATCGTCGCAGCTGCTGACTTGACTGGGATGGGAACCGACGCCTTGGTTGCGTAGAACAACGGCAGCGTCTGGTCCGTAAATGTACTGCAGAGTGTACCGACATCACCAGCAGTCACAGTCAACGTGGTCGCCGTCACCGCTGCAAGTTCGAAGACGCAAACACCCGCGATGAGACGGGGAAGGGCCAATGGGTTCAGTGTACTCGACAAGTCCATGCCTGCGATGGTGAATGTCATGCCATCAAAATCCGTCACACAGGAGGTACACAGTCGATCGGAGGTCGGAGGCGTGCAAGCAGTGCTGAAAGTGGTGATGGCGTTCGGATCCGAGTAGGACTCGCACGTGTGCGTCACCGAGAACACCGAGGCAGCATGGAAGAACACCTCTGAGCCGGCGACAGCTTGTGTGGCAGGCGGAACGTTGACCACAAAACCGTTGTACTTGACTGTCGAGTCAATGCCAAGTTCAGGGACATCGCCAGCGACTCCGTCACCAGTGAAAGTGATGGTGAAGGTGTACACCCAGTTGACCGTGTCTGTTGATGCACTAGCGCGCTCGACCGTCACCGTGTCCATGTTGTCGAGATCCTCGAGTGCATCTTTGACGATGGTAGCACCATCCGCATCGACAGTCTCCGTGAGCGCCGTGACGATGTCCACAGTGCGGCGGTAGCCTACAGTCTTGGTGCAGTGAGTGCAGATCGTGTTGTCGAACGAGAAGTGGAGCAGCCCAGAGACAAGCGTCATGTCCTGACCCGGCAACGTGATGGTGATCCTCTGGACTTCGTTCACTCGCGTCGTGCCGACCGCAATTGTCTGCGTTTCAAACACTTCTGCGACTGTTGTTCGCACGGCTTGGATCTCATTGACGTCGTTAGCGTCGAGGCGGAGCTCTTGTATTTCATCTCGATCAGAAGCCGACGTCGTCACCGTTTGCACCTCATCAACAACGGCGTCGTTGCTGGTCTGAATGACTTGGATCTCGTCCGCTCCCGTAAACAATGTGCGCACCACTTGCACTTCATTCACAACCTCGACGGTGGCGTCGATCAGCTGCTCCTCGTTGACCACATCGGTGCTCGCAGTCACAGATTGCATCTCCCGAACGATCGGGATGGTCACGCTCTCACTCTGTCCACTGGAGAAGTCGTTCTGCTCGTCCCACTGAACCTCGTAGCTCTTGAGGCTGGAGCCGCCATCGTGCAATGGGTTCTCCCACTGGGCCTTGATTGACGTCGCTGGAATAACACTGAGCTGGAGGTTTCTAGGCACAGTTGGAACCTGGTTTGCTGCCATCACCGTCGCGGGTGTCGTCGCACGAGGCGTCCCAGCACCCCTAGCGTTGAATGCAGTCACGCGAATGCTGTAGAGTGTTCCTGGAACAAGAATACTCGATCGCACACCGGTGACTGGATCGTTGCCACCAATGACAAACTCTCGTTTCGAACCAGCAACCAGTCCAAACGACGCTGGTGAATCGAAAGCCGCGGAACTGTCCCACTCGATCATGTACTGAGTAATCGGTAGGCCACCATCACCGCCATAGTATGACTTCTGAGTCGAGGATGGATCCCATTCCACGAGGATCGCAAAACTGGAGAGCACGGTAGCTCGCACATTCTCCGGCTGACCTGGCGTTCGATCCACAGTCGTCGCAGCAATAGGGTCCGATCGAACCGGCGGGCTAGAGCCCTGATCATTCACCGCGAACACTCGTGCGTAGTAAGTGCCAGGTGCCGTCAACGCGATATTGTAGAAGAAAGGGCTTGTGTCAGTCGGCTGCACGCGAAGCTCGGCCTGCATGTCGTAGCTTGGCGAGTCAGCGTTGATGAATCCACTCGACGTGTCCCATTGGATCTTGTACGACGTGATCGAAGTACCACCATCACTGACAGGTGCATTCCAACGAACTTTGAGCTCGCGGCTTGAAAGAACCAGTAGTCTCGGAGACGTTGGAGCCGTTGGAACCGTGCGAGGGACCTGGAACGACGGAGAGATCAACTGTGCACCACCATAGCCCTTCGCGTTGTGTGCACGAACTTGCACCGCGTACTTCTGACCGGTCTGTAGGCCACCAATCACATAGCGATTGGAGACAGGTAGCTCCACGATCGCTGCCGAGCCAGGCACGCCATTTGTCTCGCAGTAGAACCCAGGCTGCTCGCCAAGGCTTGTACGCGCTGCCGAAATCCGAATACTTGGGCCATGTAACTCAGTGCTGTCAACGCCGAGTAAGTCGATCTCGTCCTTGACCTCACTGATGAAAGTCACCAACCAGTTGAACCCAAATCCGTTTGCTGAGCGCGTCACATTCACCAAACCAATGGTCACGAGGTTCTGCAGTGCATCCTTCATTGCGTCTGCGGTCACATTGTGTGGCAATGGCGGCGTGATGTGAGAGAGCCCTCCGCTCGCGAACGACACTCGGAATGTGCCGCTGATGGGCTGCAGTCCTCGCTGCACACGCTCCGAGTAGATCCCCGGGTTGTTACCCGCCCAGCTATCACTCGGTGTCACAATGAGTAGTTCTTGAGGGCCGACGTGGCCAGCCTGGAACGTAATCTGCCACTCGAACCCGTGGGCAGTCTTGAAGACAGGGACCGGTTCTGAGGTGACCAATGGATCGGTGAGCGACGTGTCCACAGTCAGCGTCGTCGCTCCAACAGCAGTGATCTTGCAAAACTTGCCTAGCAGCCACAGTTCGTTGTCAACAGCGAGCCCCGCGTTCGCGATTGTCAGCGAGCTCGACGGGTCTTCCGTGATGGTGACACCATTCACAGTCACCAGCAAGCCTCCGATCACGCGCATGGACGGCTGTCTCGTCACATCGACAGTGCCCACACTCGACAGTCGCTCCAGACGTGACTTGACCGAGTTCTGACCGACGGCAGGTGCGTTCCACGCGATATTCTCAGTCCGTTCGCCACCAAAAGTCAACCGAAAGAATCCACCCAAGCTCTGCGAGTCAGCAAAGTTGACGATCCGCTGGATCTCGGGCAGACCCCGGCCAGCCGAAGTCGTGATCGTCTGCTCTTCTTTCATACCTTCCGATCGGTACCACTCGACTTTGTACTTGTCGATGGGGCAGCCGCCATTGAACTCACTCGGTGTCCACGTGACAGCGAGCGTCGTACCATCGACCACTGACGCGATGACCGACTTGGGTGGGTCTGGCTGACCACATGTGCGTGCAACAGACATGGGCGACGTCGCCGATCCGAAGCCCTCCGCGTTGTATGCCATCGCATGAAGGAAGTATTGCCTCCCCGGTCGAAGCCCTGTGATCGTGTAGCGGAACGGATCAGAACCCACCACCTTGTTGGCTACTCGAACGACAGCGGCCATTCCCTCGAGACTCGTCGAGTCAGCGATCGTCATGAGGAAGACATCGCCAGCACCAACCATCTCTTCGCCTCGAAGATAGGCGAATGTAACGGACCAAATCGCCGTGTTCGTCGCCTGCGTGCGCCACGTGCGTGTGACTTTCACGGAGTGGAGCGTCGTGAGCGCTTGGATCGCATCCTGCATCTCCAGCGCCGTCGCATCCACTGCTATCGAAGACGAAACCTTGCCTTGAAACTCCAGTTTGAAGCTTCCGGAGAGTACACTCTTACTGTCCGTATACACGTCTTGGACCTCGTGAGTGAAGTCTCCAATCGCCAGATCCGAGAAACCCGAGACCACTTCCGACGTCGCAATCCGTGGGAAGTCACCAGTGAGCAGCGAACCATCCGCTATCAGAGTGGCCAAGTTGCCAGGCGTGTGCAAGAACGTGATCCTCCAATTGAACCCCCACGACGCTTGCGTTTGAATCACCTTGACTGGGTCCACTGGGATATTGGTCGTGTCAGTGATCACTGCGAGCGCGTCGGTCATCTGCGCAGCAGTACAGTCAAACGCAAGTGGAGACGTCGTGCGACCACCCCAGGAGAGCGTGAAGGTCCCTCCTCGGTTGAGGTTGCTTCGATACGACGTCGTCACTTGCTGCACTTCAAAGCGCTTTTGGATGTTGGCGACGCCGTAGTCACTACTGGCGCTGTCGAATGTCGACGACGAGTCCCACTCGAGTCTGTACATTGTGATCTCTGCGCCACCAGTGTAAATTGGCGGTCGATAGAAGACCGAAAGCCACGTCGTTCCTTGGTACTCGCCCAGCGCCACGCTTGTCGGTGGTGTCGGGACGATGGAAGACGTCACTGTCTGCAGTGAGAAGGCCTCGCTCGGTGCACTGACGCCCTTGTCGTTCAAGGCGAACAAGCGAACGACTGTCTCTTGGTTGCTCTTGAGGATAAGATGATCCCGCATGGAATATGCCACCGCACCTCTGTCTCGCACCAGGATCGAACACTTGTTCACATTGACGGCGGCTGTGACCTTGCCCGTCAACGTTGGCAGCTTCGGCATCGTGTACATGCCCCAGAACATGATCGTGTGCAAGAATCCGTAGTCGTGTGCAACGGAGGTGACGGTGACTCCGTCTACAGCGTCCAGCGCCTCCAATGCTTGCTTGACCGTGTCACCAGTTGCAGTCCAGTCAATGGGCACCGTCGTCTCCGTACCAAAAGTGAGAGTATACTTGGCCGCTCCACCAACGTCGGCAGCCGACGGCGCCTCGAGAAGAACGGTTTGCCATTCCTTGGCGTTACCAATCGCGAGCGTTTGCGGCGCGACTGGAGTTGGGTGTCGAGTACCGACCCGAACGTCCGTACCTCGCCATTCGTTCTGCGGCAGAGCATCCACAGTCTCCAGCTCAGCGGTGTAGGAGCGAAACACCAGCGACCACTTACGACCGTAGCCCATGGTGTACGCCTTCACACCGACCAATGAGTCCGTGAACGCACCACTCACTGGAATGAACCTCGGGTTCACTGCGGCTGCAACCGTGTACTGGACCATGTCGCCAGCGGGGAGCTCAAGCCAAACTTCATCTCCAATGGAGAGCATCGCAGACAGGTCGCTGGTCGTTCGTAGCCGGTTGTCGACCACACATACACTGGGGTTTGCGTACGTGACGTCGTCTCCCATGTAAGTCTCGACGGTCGTGACAATGCCACCAGCCGCCACTGTTGCAACAGTGAACTTGGCCCCGCCAACGTAAAATTCGTTGGGCGCAACGTATCCATGGTCACTGGGCAGTTCAAACGTGTTGGTGTTCTTGGTTGCAGTCACCACTCGCATAAGACAACTGATGCTCACACGACCAGGCAACCTCGTGGTCTGCTTCGTGATCGCGCCGGCTTGGATCGTCACCGTTCCACTTGCTGTGTACGCCGTGGTGAGCGTGACATCATCCGCCGTCACCGCCTTGACCCAGTATTGCGTGACTCCGATCACGAGCTGCTCACGGACTGCAAGGAAGAGTGACGGATCGATGCTTTTACCGTTGAGAGTCACACCGGTGAGCACTGGACTACCAGCCGTTGCGGACGCGCTCAGCTTCAGAGAAGTCACACCAACATCGCCGGTGACTCCAAGCGCCACGACCGAGTCCACAACGCTGAGCTTCTGCAGCTCTTGCGTCACCTTGGCGTGAGTGGCGCTGTGGCCGATACGCTCGGTGGTCTCACCACCAAACGTGACGCGGAACGTGCCGGAGATATCATCGCGTCTGGCGTCGGTAAAGACCTCCACAGTCGGGTAGACACTGATGACCGCATCTTGTCCCGTCAAGAACGAATGCTTGATGAAGAGCGTGTCCTCGCCATCATCATCATTCATGAAGGTCACGCGCCATGCAAGACCGTGGGAGCTGTACTGGCTCAGCGTCACATTCACATGGCCTGGCTGCGTGATCGAGTCGATGGCGTCTCGCATCTTCGCTGCTGTCGTGGTCTGGAACGGCAGTGACGTCGTCTCTTTGCCACGATAAGAGAGAGTAAAGAAGCCCCCGATCTCCGTCTGAGCGTCCGCAAGAATCGTCTGGATACCACGCTGCCCCTTGGCGCAAGGGCCTTCGTACTTGACCGAGTGGATATTGGCATACACTGGGACGACCGGAGTCCACGCCGTGCACGTCGTGGCATCACCGAACGCAGCAGCGACAACCTTCAGCGTAGGCCATTCGCCCGTTGGATACCGGCCCCAGAAGCGGACCTTGTAGTCGTGGAAGTCCAGCACTTTGAGTGATCGCGCTTCACCCGAAAATGTGGCACAGCTGCCGCTCACCGTCACTGCGATCTCCGTATCGAGGGCGGTAGCTGCAGTGTCCACGGTGAACTCGCACGAGTGGCGAGTGAAGTCGTTTGGGTTCCGACTGACTTGGATGATTGCGCCTGCAGGCAAAGCCGCTGCTTGTGCTGCCGTCAGCGCTGTTACCGTGAGCTTTTGTGCTGGGGTGTATGCTGTCACTTTGGCCGTGTCCGAACCAGTCAACACTGATACTTTGAACTCGCGGAGCTCTTCAACGCTGACACGAGAAACGTAGGGCAGTGCTTCCAACTCAGCCTTCATCGTGCTCTTCACACTCTTGGTGCCAAGAGTAATGCATCCGGTGGTGTGTGGCCCGAGCTGCAGCTGGAACCTGCCTTGCGTCACCGTGGTGGGGGCGAACAGCTGAACCACTTGATCTGGAGATCGAGCTCCTACGACGTACGCGTCACACGTGACGGCATCGTTACTGACGTCGAAAGCACCATAATAATCTGGCTTAGTTGCCACACGAACATCCACGATGGGGTTGGCTGGCGCGATGGCGGTTCCTGCATCTACTGATGTTAAGCTTGAGTGGAACTGCAAGCCAGGATACGAACCGTGCAGCACTTGCTCGATCTCACTGCCGAACGTGACCGTCCACTGGTACCCACACGGACCCACTTCCACACCCGTTTCGTCCACCTTGATGATCGACCGATCAGCAGTAAAGCTCGCAACGCCGTGGCCGCTTTGCACTTCGATCGTCGTCCTCCCGGTGATCGATTGCGTCTCGACGATAAACGTGTCCGTCCCCACTCTGATGGTCACGCCACGCGCGAGCATCCGCGCTTGCCGCTCGGAGATCGGAGTCGTCGTCAAGATGTTTCTGGCAGCATCCAAGCTGATCACTCTGCTGGTGGTTGTCCCAGTCATCACGAACGGAGCTCGAGACACCGTGACACGACGCAACGTTGGTAGCTCTGCAAAGGCATGTTCCAACTGAGCCGCAGTTGTGTGGATGGACAGCATTGGCGTCATATCATCGCCGTACTGCAACCGGAAGGTTCCAACGATGTCGTTTTCGATCGGGTTTGTGATCGAGAGCGTCTTGACTGCAGAAACGCCAAAGTTCGTTCCCATCGCGTACTCCACTTGGTACTTGCAGATGGAGGAGCCACGCGAATCTGGTGCGTGGAAGCGGACACCAATCTCCGATCCCGAGATCGGCCAGACTGATGTGATCTTGCTGGCGTCCGGGACTGTGGCGATGTGCGTCGTCAAAGGCAGCGCGCCCTTGCCTTGGCTCTGGATCAGATCGGTTCCTGTGCCGTATCCATTGACGTTACGTGCGAATGCACGCACGTAGTAGTCCTTCTCCCGTGACAGTCCTTCCACCACTGCTTCAAACGGCATGTCGACACCCTTCTCACGCTCTTGAACAACGACATCGACCCCCGTGCCACTGAGACCCGACTTGTCGACCACGAGCATCGGCAGATCACCAGTGTTTGTCAGAAACGTGATCGTCCACGTGAACCCGAACTGGTCGTTCTCGCTTCGTGTGACATTCAGGCGACCCACAGTCGGTAGATTCTGCAGCTTGGTTCTCACATCGGCTGCCGTGTCGTAGTAGTTAATCGTCGCGCCCTGCGACTGCGCGAAAGTGTTTCGAAAGTTGACTGCGAATGTGCCTCGCACATCGTTCGCGGTCGCGATTGTGGAAATGGTTTGCACTTCATTCACGATCCCTCCGATCTCCTTTGACGCGATGATCGAAGTGCTCACATACTCGCCGTCCATCCCTATCACGACTTTGCTGGACTCGTCTTGCAACCGCGTCGCCATTACTTCACACGTCGCACACGCGGCGCCATAGGCATCTGTCAACCTGGTCGTCGCTCCCGTGACTTTATCAGCTCGTAGACAAGGCGCTTCGGGACAGTTGCTGCTGCTTCCTAGCGACTCAAAAGTCACGCGCCATCGATACTCGTTCCACTCTGTTGGACCAACGCGGGAGACCTCCACCACTCCAATGCCTGGAAGAGCGCCGAGGGCCTTCTCCACATCAGACGCGTCGGCATTTGCGTCGATCGTCACCTTCTTGCGCTTGTAGGCAGTGATATGCGCTGTGGATGCCCCTGGCCACTTGTCATTACCTAGATGGTCGATCTTGTCGATCGTGATCGAAGTCGCTGTGATCGCTGCCACCTTGAACTGCCAGCTACCGATCTTGATGTGTTCATCGACCGCCAGCGACGCACGGAAGTCATTTGCAGTGGCGACTGTCTGCGAGTTCTGAGTCACTGCAACACTGCCAAGCGCCGTGTCTTGCAGGTAAATTGCGGTCACGGTGGTGCCTCGCATGTGGTAGCTGTCCAATGGCAACTCGGTGTCCGTGAACGGCGCCGTCATGTGCACTCGAAACTCTTCCGAGCCGATCTTGATCGAGTCGCCACGATTCACTTCGCCAATCATCGACACACTGGTAATCACCGTGCGTGAGCCAGCCGCGATCGTAGCGGTGACCCCCGAGTCCACCCAGTCGCCGTCGAATGCCACCGACAAGTCGAAACCGCCGCCCATCACATTCGCGGCCGCCGTGTCATGAGTCACGATCTCCCATACTTCCGGTACATACCCTTGTGCACCTGTCTTCACTTGTGTACCAGTCAACGTGAGCACACGGTTCAGTGGTGTCACTGCCGCGCACCCTGTCTGGTCGCCAACGAGTGCGTTCGGCTGCTTGCTGTCGAACAGGATCGTGTACACGTAGCCGAATCCCACGGCGCCGTACGCAGACCGTGTGACGCTCACTCTGTCAACATTGAGGAGCTCCTCCAGCGCCAGTTCGAACATGACCTCGGTTGCATTCCACGGGATGCACGAGCTCACTTGGGTGCCCCTAGCGTTGGTCAACGAGATCTTGTAGGAGCCAGACGTCACCGGCCCATTCGCCTCGACCGCGAACGTCTGCACGGCGTCGACGCGCTGCGCGACTTCCACTTTGTATCCAAGCACGGGCGCGCCGTTGTTGCCCTCGGCTTTCGTGCGCACAGGCGGAAGAAACTGCACGCGCATGGCAGTGTCACCGAGCGACGAAACCAATACTTTCTCCGGGGGACCAGGTACATCTTGCGGAGAGAAAAGGCTTGCGCTGACCACTGGCAAATGGTCACGGGCCAAGGGCGCAGCGCAGAGCAGCGCCAGGTAGCCGAGCCATCGCGGCCATCGCGCTCGATAGCGCGGCCGAGGCGCTCCGTTGCCCTTCATTCTTGCCAGTTAGAATGACCAGCGGCGAGCTTAAGCGAATGGCGATGGCGAGAGTGCAGCGCGACGCCCTTGATTCAAGTTGGGCGGGCGCGGCGATGGATCCGGCGCAATGGGGAGCGGGAGAGCGTGTCTGTTCGCAGCCATCGCGTTTGTTCGAAGATTTGGATCATGAGGCGCCTCCTTGGCGAGATGCAATTACAATTGAATGTGAAAGAAAAGTATTGGCGGGAGACAGGATGCACCATTTACATGGTACACATGGTACCAAAAGACCGGTACACAAAATGGCGACACGATGAAGCCGAGGCCAAAACGCCAAAGTTCAGGTACAGACCGGTGCGAATATGCTGCAACTCAGCTGTACTCACGTTGCTTCGTGCAACCATCACAAATCTGAAGCAAACATGTTCCTTGCGTTCGACCCTTCCGTAGTGCTCTTCAAAAGTTCCATGGAGCGGTGCCTCTGCTCACTGTTCGTCGCCAACAAATCTCCAGCATCCCCTTATTGATGTTAGATCCTCTTGACACCCAGTCGTGAGTGAACGGATCACCTACCTCGTCACATCATTCTCCCGCTCTCCTTTCGCGGGAATATGTGAAAAATGTTTATGTGAATTGTAAAAAATGGTGTACAAACCCCACAAATCGGTCGTTTGTAACGACGTGAGACACGGCGCATCTGGGAATGGTTGATTGAACACGGAGCGTGCTTTTACCGTTTCAATTTTTGATTTTGTTTTTCGTTTTTGTTTCCTCCCGTCATCGTACTGTACCGGTACGGAGACTTTACATTGTTAATTAAAGGAAGTGGTCAGCGCGAGAGAACCCAATCTTGGCATCACATTCTTGATCCACAAGCACCGCACTGAACCAACGTGGTGACTGAAGATTCGCGCGCACGTCGCATGGCATCCCTCTTCGGTTTCTTGCGTTCGCAATTATTAGGAAGCTTCCCCGAAACTATCCAAATACAGTATCCGCCGTACCGTATGGCAGCTGCGTATCCCGTTAAGTCAGTATATATCCCCTTGGCGACCATTTGCATACAAACATCAAGTCATCGCATAGATAACAACCGAGAGAGTGCGAATCTGTGAGAAACACTCACACTGGCGGAACGCACAGTCAGTTGCGGACTAGCGACGAAAGAGGCCTACCCTTCAGACACACAACGCGGCAACCGAAGGGCATCACCACCCACACCAAGCACGATCGCGAAGAAGAGCGCTTTCGTCATCTACAGTATGGCACCGACCGCAGGCGTCGCCGTGCGCACCTCCGAGCCCACCATGTTCCATGAAAACAACCAGTCCATCAACGGTGATGCGCGGCCGCAGCTGCCGCCCAAGCGCAGACTGCCGTCGACCACAAGCAGCAGCAGCTTCGGTAAGAACACGCGGCCGTCGATGGGCAACGACTCGGACGACAGCTTTTCCGATGACTCGGCGTTCTCCACGAGCCAGTCGGGCCGCAACTTTGCGAGCAGCTTCAACGTCGAGCACATGATGGCCAACAACAGCGGCCGTGACAGCCTTCTCGTGAGCTACAACAGCCTCACCAACGTGTACGTGAACGGCGTGTCGCACCCATCCGAGTACGGCAGTACCGTGATGCGCATGGACGAAGGCTACCGCTCTTCCAGCGCGCGTGGCCGACGCATGGTGGCGTCGGCGAACTCGACGGTGGACAGACTCACGCCGCTGCTCGAGGCAGCCCGCGTCGGTGATCTGGTGCTGCTCAACTCGCTCATCATCCAGCCTGGCACCGACATCCTGCGTCGCGACCCCGTGTATGGCCAGACCGCGCTCCACTTCGCCATCCGCGGTGGCCACTTGCCCGTTGTGCAGGCGCTGCTCATGCCGGAACTGGCTGGCTCGGTCGTCAACATCCCAGACAGCCGCCGCAATACAGCGCTCCACTTGGCGGCGGCCAAGTCGCGACGCATGGCCAAGATCCTGATCGATGCCGGCGCCGACGTCAACTTTGTCAACATGCGCAACCAGACCCCACTGGGCGTGCACATTCTTACGGTCACTCGGGACGACCCCACGATAGTGGAGATTTTGCTCCAGGCGCGAGCGAATGCAAACGCGACAGTCGACAAGTCGACCGCGCTCCACGTCGCGTTGGACAAAGGACTGTACCAGATCGCACAGCGCCTCGTGCGCCACGGTGGACGCCTCGACATGAAGGACGAACATGGCAAGATGATCTTTGACAAGGTCGACCACAACCTGCTCAAGCTGCTATTGAGCAATGCCACGCACGCACCCGTGTGGATCCCGGACGAGGAGCGCACGGCGTGCATGGAGTGCAAGAAGCAGTTTGGCTCGATCGGCACGCGCCGCCACCACTGTCGGTTCTGTGGACGGCTGCTGTGTTCCAAGTGCACGTCGTGTCACCTGACAGGATCACAGCTCCCGTTCCGACAACGCCGCAAGAAAGACCGGCAGTCACCGTCCAAGAACCAGCGCGTGTGCAACATGTGCTTTGAGATTAGCCAGGAAGGAGCCAGCAAGAGCAACGCCAGTGCCACTGCGGCGGCGGCGCAATGATTGGCCATCTACAGTATCCCGTCCGACGACTGATGCTGACTCAATCAGCACAGACACTTTCCTGATGTGGCCTATCGTCTTCCAAGCACAAACGATCGATCGGCCCACAGAGTACATGCAGCCACGTTGGTATGTTGCATATAGGTTGCCTTTGAATACTACATAAAGTATTACGTGTAATATGTACCGCTACGAGAACTCCCATGCATTGCGTTGACCCACAGAGCCTAGGGCATCTCATACTACTAAGTACCGTGGTACCGCTCCTACAACCATCATGTCCAACCGAGTCGAGAAGCAAAAAAAAGCAACATAGATTGATTGGCACACGTAGCATGGCGCGAGTCTCGCACGCGCCAGCTACTCTCCGTCAGTCAGTCAGTCCGTGCACACGTCATCACCGAGCTGGCTTAGAACTTGTCAATCGTGGCCATGTGGAGCGCGAGATCCACGAGGCGGTTCGAGTAGCCCCACTCGTTGTCGTACCACGACACGAGCTTGACAAAGTTGTCGTTGAGCGAGATACCGGCGTTGGCGTCGAAGATGCTCGAGCGCGAGTCCGAGAGAAAGTCGTTCGACACGACCTCGTCCTCCGTGTAGCCGAGGATGCCCTTGAGCTCGCCCTCCGAGGCGGCCTTGATGGCGGCCTTGATCTGCGCGTAGGTGGCTGGCTTCTCAATGCGGCACGTGAGGTCCACGACCGACACATCCGGCGTTGGCACACGGAACGCCATGCCGGTGAGCTTGCCGTTCAGCTCTGGCAGTACCTTGCCGACAGCCTTGGCGGCGCCGGTCGATGCTGGGATGATGTTCTGGCCAGCGCCACGGCCAGCGCGCCAGTCCTTGCCACCGCGGGAGGGGCCATCGACCGTCAGCTGCGTGGCGGTGGTGGCGTGCACGGTGGTCATGAGGCCCTCGACGATGGTGAAGTTGTCGTTGATAACCTTGGCGAGCGGCGCCAAGCAGTTGGTGGTGCACGAGGCGTTCGACACAATGTGGGCCGAGCCGTCGTACTTCTTGTGGTTCACGCCCATGACGTACATTGGCGTCGAGTCCTTTGGCGGCGCCGAGATGATGACCTTCTTGGCACCACCCTGGATGTGGGCACCCGCGCTCTCCGTGGTGGTGAACACACCAGTGGATTCGCACACGTAGTCGGCACCAGCCGAGCCCCACGGGATGTCCGCTGGGTTGCGCGCCGCGAAGATGTGGATGGTCTTGCCATCGACAATGAGGTTACCGTCCTTGGTCTCCACAGTGCCCTTGAAGCGGCCGTGGGTCGAGTCGTACTTGAAGAGGTACACCAGGTAGTCGAGGTCCATGAACGGATCGTTGATGGCGACCACGTTGGTCTTTGGGTTGGCGATCGCGGCACGCGCGACGAGGCGGCCGATGCGGCCAAAGCCGTTGATACCGATGTTGACCTGCTCTGGCATGGTGGAGGAGAGGGCTTGGAAGGAAGAAGCTTGCTTGCGATGCTGCAAATTGGATTATGCCAAGAGCTCCACGGCGCAAGATCTTTGGGGAGGAAGATTGATACGCAGCTGTGATGCCGCAACACAGGCAGTTGAATCACCCCAATTATGAGGTTTTACAAAATGAATAAACCCTCAACACCTCAAGATACCCGACGGCAGTTTGCAGAAAAATGCGACGTGGACTGAGAGTGAAGCCATCGTAGTGAGGAGGGAACGTTGAGAATGGAGGATGCGCGAGAACCCATGCACGGCGGCGACGAGAAACGCAGCGAAGGTGGTCGTGCTGTTGCCACCAAGCAGAAACCGCACCCCGAAGGACGTGAGTGGTGGCTCGAGGTTCGCTGAAAGTCTGACATGTTGCGCGATGTCGGCGTGTGGTCCGCCGTGGTTAAAACCTCACCCAACAGGTTGAACTGCCTGCCAGCCTGTGACGAAGCGGGCGTGTCGAATCTCGTAAAAACCGTGACCGAGTGACGAGCTCAAAAGCTTTTTGCCAATGAAAACGATCTATTTCGTAAATACGCCACGTGTTTTCGAGGTAGTGACGTCAGAGGGCAAACCCAAGCAGAAAAACATGATGACGAGAAATGTGACGGATCGTCATCTTTACCGCGCGCACGCCGCAGTTCCTTACTACGCGTAACGTTACGGTAACCTTAGGAACGCTGCGATGCCGATCTGCTCACACAATACCGGTACCCTCGCTGGAGAAACGAGACCACCATTATAGCACGGTACTAGTATTAATAATGGTTCGAGTGCTCCGCTTCACTGGACCGCCCATCGATCATGGATACACTACAGTATGCCAGCGCCATGTGCTTGAAGGCATTGAGATCCCAAGTCTTTTATGATCTTCAACCACACGAATCGATTGGGGTTCTTCCAGTGCCCTGAGCAAGAATGCTCTTCCATGGGACACAATCGGCCTTCCTTCAACTTCGCGCGGATGACGATTTCCGTCGGCGTGGGAACGCAATGCGTCGTGTCGTGGCCACTTGATCATTGGGAAGCCTGTCGATTCTAGTCGGGACCAGGGTCGCTAGACCAAGAGAGGTCAAGTACTTGACTGTTTCCAAGTTCATCGCAAGTGTGTCGAACTGGTACGCGAAGTTGATGTTGATAGGGACGTCGCGACGCAGGTATCCTTTGGCATACCAGAGCTTGATCGTCTCCACCGACTGCTGTACAAACAGTCGTGCCAGCGTGGACCGGCGATAGTTGTCGTCATTGCTCATGGACGCCAACACGATGGGCTCCAGCTCCCTTCGCTCACTGTTGAACATCTCAGCGGTAGCGGATAGAGAAGTGTTCCAGCACGAACAGCAAGAGTTCGAGGCTACCAGATGAGTATGCGCCACGTATTATCCAGTCGCGACCGGGGGCTCTCCCACCAAAGAGGTCGAATGTGCAGCGAACGAACTCCAGATCACCTCGCTCAGCGGCATCGCACATCGCACTCACGCAGACATTGAATGCGGGGAGATGCTGATGGAACCGTCGCAGCGTTCCCGTGTCACGACACGGCAGAAGCAGCCATCCTCGCTGCGAGAAATGGTCGACCATGTCTTCCGTAAGGGTAGCTTGAGCATGAGTGATCATCGTCTTGAGTACGCCGGTGCCCCTTTGCTTTCCCACGTCTTTGAATACCTTCTGCCACACGATGTCCGGATTGTGGATGCACATTGCGGCGTGCATGAACAGCCAGTCGATCACATCGGCGCGACCAACGCTGATCGCCTCGTAGAGCAGTAGATCATGTTCAGTCAGGTCGAGTGGGCCTGTGCAGCAGTGCTTGGAAAAATAATATATATCCCTATCAATATTGTTGTATTATTGCAGTTTGACAGATCCAATATAATAAGATATTAAGTAGTATTGATACCGTAATAAATGTATTGCACGTTTTCGAGCCAAAAAGCCAGGATTAGCGTCCCAAACGAGCGAAATTGAAGCATTCTCTGTAAATTTGTATCAAATTAATAATCCACTTCTACAAAAATCAAGTACAATATATTTTCACTATTGAAATAACTACTATTTTGCTTTCCATTACGGCGTAACTCATTAGTGGATTCTGAAGAGCCCAATACAATACAAAATTGTATTTTCCTAGCACAGTGTGCAGCCGTTGCATCGCTCAGTGGTGCAACTCGGCTTGCATAACGCAAGGTTCATCCCATTACTGTAATGGAAGCCAGCATCTCGGGAACACCGAGCTCCACAATCATTGAAACAACTGATCGGACGTCGAACGGGCGTGCGTGTAGAGGCGGAAACTGTATCCTTTCATGAGGTCAACCACGCGTTTGGGGCTGCCTGGAATGAACGCGACAATCTGTTCGAAGTGCGCACGCTGCGTCAGCACGCACATTCTCGCGGAGATGCGCTCTATGTGCCTGTCTGGCGTTGTCAGCTCCGCCACACGCGCCTCAAAGTCTGGCGAATGCATCGCCCAGCGCTCTGCGATGACGGATACAACTGGGTGATCGTCACATGCGACAGCGACGTCGTACAGCACATCCGGACCCAACTGGTGGGTAAACTTGCGGTACATTTGACGCACGATCTCGCATTCGTCGCTTGGACCTTCACAGCACAGCATGGGGGGAGACGCTTTGTCGATGGCAAAATGAGTGTCCGCCAGCTCGTAGATGTCAACGTGGTCTAGCGCCAGCAGTGCGAACGCCGTGCGACCAGTGCACCCTTCGTTGCGGCGCTGGGCCAAGTACTCCACCATGAGTAGCTCATCATTCTCCGCTGCACCATTCATCGCGTCTGTCGTCGCGACTGCTAGCTTGATCTCTTTGAGAAATACATCGATCTCCATGAAGTCGTACACTTGCTGGTCATCATTGACGGCACCTGCGGCGGCGTCGATTGAGATGGGTACATTCTGGCGCAGCCAGCCACGTGCATGGTATCGCTCAAAGTCGGCGCGCGTCTTGGACAGAAGGAACTTAGTGGTAATCGCTTGGTATTCTTCATCTGATACACTCCGTCGTCCGTGGCGAGCTTCAGACACTCCGCGCTCAGGTCTACTTGAGTCAGAAACCGACGGTGTTCATAGGCAAAATACTCAAGCACTGCGTCCTGGCCGTAGTAGTATGCGGTCGCCGGGACGATCGATGTGTCTCCGAACGCCTCCCTGTGAAAGTTGTCATAGAGGAAGCAGATGACACCCACGTCGCCTCGTTTGGCTGCCTCGATCGCTGTGCCGCGCAGCAGCAGCGGGCCACAGGAGATGTGCTTGACTTGCTCCAGCACAATGGATGGATCTTCGGTGGCCCCCAACACCGTGGCGATGCCGCGGCGACGCGCGGCTTCCTTGATTCCTGTGGCAGCTCGCTCGATGTCGGAGAAAGCGACATCGCTCGTGAAATGGGTAATGAGTGCGAACTTTCGTAGGTGGCCAATCCATGAATCACGCGTCCATAGTGGTAACGTTCGTCCTGGGCGACGAACGCCAAGACAATCGGGCGGTTCTCGGCGAGGGTGTCGTTGAAGCGACGCCTAGCCGCGTGCTCGTTCACACTAGATGGTACACGCTCGAGTACGAACTGTAGCACATCCAAGTGGGCTGAATCGTACGCATCTGCCGGGAATGCTTCATCTCACAGTGGTTTCGGGCCAAAAGTTGTCAAGGATGCAGTGTAGTAGGTCGAGATCGCCAGCCTTTTGCCGAGCTCACACGTCGAACTCGAAAGGCGGCTGGTTCTCGTGGAGCCAGCGGAGAGTCTCAACGTCTGGAAGTGACTCACTGTTTGGCGGAAACTGACGCATTGTTTCCGGTGGCAGCGTCCGATATCCCGACCGACTGTACCTTGATGATGGGAACCCGAAGTTTTTAGCATGTGAGGATTTCTTGGATACATCATAGTACCTTTTTACCTCTATAAACAAATATCGTGAATGCCTGTCTTGTAGGCATCACACACGGAAGGGAAGACAGTACGCCGTTGCCCTCCCGTTTGTAGTTTTCTGGCAGTCGAAGGAATCAAGAAACCCACAATGGCCTCGAATCGTCCACGCGGCCGCGTCAAGCAGAGCGTCGCTGGTGAGCGCTACGACACGAATGCGATCCCCATCGAACAGCCTCCGCGCAGCAGCTCCTCACAGCGCCGTCCGCTGCCGAACATGGCCGACCTCATGGGTGGTGGCGGCATGCCCGATCTGAGCCAAATGATGGGAGCGCTTGGTGGCCTAGGGGGCGGCGCTGGCGGCATGCCCGACCTCAGCAATATGATGGGTGCACTCGGAGGTGGCGGTGCTGGCGGCATGCCAGACATGGGCCAGATGATGGAGATGATGCAGAAGATGGGCATGGGTGGCGGTATGCCTGGCATGATGCCGCCGGGCATGGGAATGCCACCCGGCATGCCTGGTATGGCCCCTGGCATGGCGCCGCAGGGCATGATGCCCCCACCGATGCCCAAGGCAGTGCACTATGGCATTGAGGAAGGCGAGCCGGTGGATCGACTGTTCGTCTTCTACCCAAACTACATCAACTCGAAAAAGACCGTGCAGGAGGGCCGCCGTATCCCCAAGGAGCTGGCGTGCGAAGACCCTCATGCGATCGATATGTCAGATGTGTGCCGTCAGTATCGTTTGCCGCACGCGTTTGAGGTATGTTGCAGTGACTGATGGCTTTACTGCTGTGTATTGATTAAACGTGCTCATGGTAACCATCTCTCAATGTGTTAGCCGATGAAAAAGTACCCACGCGATTGGATGGTATCAGGTCGCATTCGTGTGCGACTGATCAAAGAGGACGGTACCTACGAGAACCCAGAGTTCAAGACGCGTACGTATCGCTCCCTGTGTGCAGTGAAGTCGTAGTTGGGACTGATTCTGTGTGGATTTGGTCGCTTATAGGCAAGGACTTGATGCTCAAGATGGCCGAACTGATTCCAAACCTGCAGTCGCGGAAAGACCGCCTGGCCAAGGAGGCCGAGGCTGCCAAAGAGGCCAGTGCTGCCGCCGCCGCCTCGTCGGGTGGTGCGGCGGCGAGCGCTTCGTCCGGAAGCAACAAGAAGAAGGGCAAGAAGAAGGGCAAGAGATAAACACACACACAGGACTTCCGACTCGGCGCTGCTCTGCTCTGTGTCCGAGGGGACTGACATGACACTGCCGTGACATAGATACCGTAGCGATAACCATACCCAAGTAGATGGCGCGTATATTCCAAAACTTTGTCCTAGTTCGCTACAAGACGCACGCTCCTGGGCGGGCGGTGACAGCACAGTGTAACCATCCATGCCTATGACGGCGGGCCACGTCGAACGGGTCCACGCCCGCGTCCACGCCCTGGCGCTGCGGGGCGTGAGAAGTCTCTCGCTCGGCTCAGATCCTCCTCCGTTTTGGTGGGGGTCAACTCGGCGCGGATGTCTTCGGTCGCGGTGCTTGGGTTGTTGATCTCAATCGTCTTGTCGAACGCAAGCCCGAGCTCGGCGGTGGTCGCGAGGATCGTGGCCTTGGCAGTCGAGTACACCATCTTGAGACGAACGGGCGCGTCCTCGGGACACACATACAGAAACACTTGGCACATGGTGCAGTCAGTATCCAAACACGCACAGATACTACTAGTAGGCTAGTAGAGCCACTCACTCAGTGATGACGTGGCACCCGTGCCAGCGGCAGCCGCCAACAGCGACGCGCGGTATCGGTAAGCGACGAAGCTAGGTACTTTCGGATCAATCACGCTCTGCACGTCGCTCAGCTCGACCGCCTCGAGGCTCTTGACCACCTCCACGCTCTCGTCGTCCGTGTTGAGTTTCTATACAGTGTGGACAGGATAATCAGTTACAGCAGTACCGTAGCAATCACGCTAGCGTGGGTGTATGAGACATACCATGGCGATCCAGTCAAATTTGCCGTCCTTGAGCAGCGTCAGCTTGTCGCGCACATTCTGCGAGATGCCAAAGGGGATCACGCCCATCGCCGTCGAGCGCACGTTCGTGTCGCGCTCCAGCAGCGCCGTCTCCTTGAGCAGGCGCTCGGTCTCGGACAGTGGCGCGTCGGCGGCCTGCCGCTTCTTGGCGTTCTGGAAGTTTTCTAGCGTCACTTCACTCTGTGTATCCATACATGGAGAATCAACGTGTGTCATCTATGACGTCGAGTGTATAGTGAAATCAAGTATAATACACACACACACATACCAATTCGGTCGCGTGGAATTCGCCGACAAAATAGTTCATGCCGAGCTGCTTCTTGAGCGACTCGCGCGACGACGAGTAGAGCATCTTGTCGCGCACGCTGACGCCCTCGGGCACGAACGCCAACAGAACCCACCGCAGCGCAGCCACGTTCACGTCCAGGCAGAAGAGCACGAACGCCGCCTCCGTGGGAGCGAGGATCTTGCTGGCGACCAGAGTGTCGGCGTCGCGGCGGGAATCGCCGGTCGCGACGCCAACGTGCACGAGCATAAAGTCCTCGCCGACGATCGCGATCTTGACGAAGCGCACCTTGCCGCTCTGCGCATCGGTGAAGGCCCGCTCGAGATCGGCTGTCAAGTTGAGCTGCGCTTTTGCCATGTTGCTAATCGAAATGTGTCGCACTTCAATTGAGAATGCGATCACCCCTTGTTCTCGAAACACCGCGTTTCAGTGACATATCATGAAATCTCATCCACGTTTCTGGTAATTTCGAAAATCTAAACCAATTTAGATCACGACTTCCTCTTGAAACTTGCCGGGAACGTCGGTGGGGATCTCGACGCTCTGGGAGATGACTGGGGCCATCAAAACTTGATGTGGTGGCGGTGGCGGCATGAACGCAATGGGAGGGACCACCTTGGCTTTGGTCTTGGATCCTGGTGGACGCCCGGGCTTGCGCCTCTCCTCGGGTGGTGCATCTTTGGGACGGTTCTTCGACCCAACCGGGCGTCCGCGTTTCTTCTTCAGAG
The DNA here is from genome assembly GCA_023337575.1 of Pythium chondricola. Lineage (NCBI taxonomy): Eukaryota > Oomycota > Peronosporomycetes > Pythiales > Pythiaceae > Pythium > Pythium chondricola. The sequence goes on from JAADXF010000038.1 coordinate 60,278, forward strand.
GCTGTTCGACGATGCTGTTATCAAATGGATACAGGTACTGCGGAGCCATCGTCATACTTGTCATCGCCATCGTCTGTGGGGGCATCGCCGTCGTCTGCGGCGCCATGGCAATGCTGGCCGGCGCCACCGGCATCTGCATGGAGATGAAAGGAGGGTACTGCATCTGTGATGATGCTGTAGCTGCTGGAGATGGTGCGGCCGTTGGCTGAGGTGCCACTACGGCCGCAAGCGCTGGGGTAGCAAGGGCGACAGCAGGCGCTGGCGCTGGTTCGAGTTTTGGAACAGCTTTGGTTCCATTGGCAGAGGTGGTAGCTTGCTTGGACATTCCATCCATGCGTTCACTGATGGGGAGCTTGATATCTTTCTGTTGATAGGCGCAAGAATCAGAGCCCATCCATATCTCGATCATCACAGCGCACGTACGTCTGCCATCTCGATGGCCGTCGCAAGCTGGGTACGCCGCACCGGTGTCGAGATATCCCTCTTTGGGTGGCCACTTCGGTAATCGAACTTGGCGTCCGTCCACTCTTCCACATCCGAGTGAAGCACGGAGCACCTAGAGACCACCACATACAACCACGAAGAGTGAGTGCCATGATGATCATCGGACTCCTCACGGCGCCATCGACAAGATCCACTCACACATTGCGTGGAAAGTAGAAGCACACGATGAACTTGGTGTCCATCTCCTTAAGCGCCATCGCCTGGAGCTTGGGATCCTGCAGGTCACGAGGGTCCACGATCATCGCTGGCCAGTACGGGTAGCTGCGCATCTTGGCCCACACGACAGCACCGAATCTGTGTGGTTCACATGCTAACTATTAAGAAACACACGCCTAGTTAGCAATTGTGTTCGAGAGGACGCCACATACCGCGACTGGATGGACGCATCCAGTTTCTTGACGCGCGCGGCGATTTCCTTGAGGAGTTCTGGGTCCGCTACATCGATAAACCACGCTCAGTTTCGCTGCTGATAAAGCACCTTGACTCTATGTGTCCGCAACGCCGTACTAGCGGTGGCCTTGCGCTTGTAGCCTCGCTTCTTTCGTGGCTCCGGTTCCTCGTTCACGGCCACTTGCGAGTTGCTTGCCGCTGGCGGTGGGCCGCTAAAGGTGACCACACCAACACCCTCGACTGCGAAGCCATCACCCTTGATGGAGATCTTGACCGTGCGCGACCCAGAGCTCTGCGACGCCAGAAACGAGCCCGACAAGTTGACCTCCATCGTCGCTGGTGGAGGCGTTGCTTGGTGATCTGAAATGGCGCCAACAATTGGGCATCTGCAATACTTCATAATAGTGACATTAGTTTAGCGACATTAGTGGGATTCACATGTACTGATACAAGGTAGTGCGGGTTGCTTGTCAAAACGTTGACGACGGCGCCTCACCTGAATGAACACGACGGTTCTATGAATGAGACGTCTCATTGATAAAGCCGAGAGCAGCTTCGTCCAACGATTCATCAAAACCCGTGTGGACGATGCTTTGCATTGCTCGCCCAATCTCCACGAGTGTAATCAACTGTACAACGCACTACGGTATTTCAACCTTTGACGTCCTCAGTTTCACCAGCGCTGGTGCGTGGACAGGAATGATTGCTTGCTCATCAACAATCGGCTCGTTTTCTCCGATGCCAGCATTCGAGCCATTCCCTCACTCTCCAATTCGCCACGCGCCTAGCATTCCACCACACCGCTCCCACACGATGGCCAGCCTCCCCGTCTTCTTCCTCCACGGCGCGCTCGACTCGGCTGCGAGTGGCAACGCCTTCGCCCAGTTTGCGACTGACCAACGACCCGTGATCTCGCTCAACTTAGCCGAAAAGGAAGCCTCAGTCCAGCCACTTCCGACCCAAGTCCAGCTCGCCATCGAACAGATCCGCAACTACACACGCAACGACCACCGCTTTGACAACGCTGATCGGACACCGGCTGGGTGGCATCATCGCTCGCGGCGTGGTCGAAGAAATAGACGACCACAATGTCCACGTGCTCATCTCGATGGCCTCGCCACACACGGGTCTGTGCCACGGTCCACAGTCGGACCCGACCCTCGCGCGGTAGTTCGGTGTCGTGCTCTTGAACACGTACGTACACACTGACGTGGAGCTACTAGACTTTGCCAGCTACTCGTTCGACTCCATCAAGGACAGCCACTTACTAGTCGACCTCATGGAGGTCATGCACACGCACCCAGCGATCTCCCAGAGCTCATCGATCAGCAGTCTGCTGCGATACCCAGTACGCAAGATCTGGCTGGACGTCAAGCCGTACCTCGCCACCATCGGCAACCTTGATCAACAGTGCGGAGGAGACGACCACCGCCACCGCAAGAAGCATTTGCTCAAGCTCAAAGACTTCCACGCGTTCACGTCGCCTCAGGACAGTGTGCTCGAGCCGTACCAAAGTGGCGTGTTTGGCCACTACGCTGAGGTCGCGGACTCGGCAGACCTGCTGGCCATGTTCAAGACGCTAGCCATCGTCGACATGAAGCACACGGTCGAGGACAAGAAGGACACGTACGGCCTCCGCACGCTGGACAAGTGTGGTGAGTTGGTGCGTCACGTCGTGGACCACGTCCCGCACGTGTGCTGGATCCAGGACGTGGGCGACTGCTCGGTTCACAAAACGCTGGAGATCTACCTAGGTCCCATTCTCCATTGATCTTGATCTCAACGCGACCACAAGCAAGCAGCATGAACACGAAATACACCGAGGACTCGATGGGCACAAATGTTTGGACACGTGGCAAACAGCGTGGCGTATCAGGAGACGCATTGACACGGGGAGGACAGGCTGGGGTGGTTCAAGAACCATTCGAAGACGGCGCTTTTGAACAGAGAACGCCTGAGCCATAATGAAATTGAATAGTCAATCATCCCACCTCTGCTCGCAGAGACGAGTCTCCCTCAGATCAACGCTACGCCTCCTTGAAGATCTGCACGAGAAACACAAAGACACAAACATCGATCAGTATCCCCATTCATGGACGAACCCATCCACAGGTCCCAAGACGTACCCTGTCAAAGCCGTACGCGAGCTCCAACGCGTGGAGGCTGCCGTTGTTCAGCCGCTCCCGCACTTGCGCGCTCTTCTTCAGCCCGAACGTGATCGACCGCGCGCACGCTCGGTAGTCGTCGTTACTCTCCTTGAACCGATCAAAGACTTGCTCCTGCACGAGTGCCCACAGTATCAGTACGTGACGCTACATGATACGTCGAAGAAACCTTCAGCAAGAACGTACCTCGACTAGCAGGGCGAGCGACTCGCTCTTGTCACCGATCGGCGCGAGTGCCTTCTTGAGCATATCAATACACATCATGCGGCCCTTGTCTCCCGACGGATCGGACTTCGGGCTAGTGAACAATGCTGCAACCGCTGGGGCAGATGTAGGAGCCGCAGGCGGTACCTCCGTCTCCGGTGTCGACTCTTGCTGTGGCTGAGGCTGCGGCTGCTCCTCCACTGAAGGCTGTTCTGCAGCCGGCTCTGGCTCAGCCTCAGCCTTCACCTCAGTAGGCGTGGCCACAAACGCCTCTGCCGGGGCTTGTTCAGCCTTGACTTCAGACACGGCATCGCCGTGCGCGGTGGCTGGCACGGGGCCGTCTGCCTTGACGGTACCTTCGTCAGCCGTCGCCTCCGTCTTCAGTTTCTTGGCCGGCTTCTGCTCTGGCTCGCTCTCTGCCTTGTTCTTCTTCTCTTGACCAGTGACGTCGTCATTCAGCACCTTCATCAAATGCTTGCGCACGGCGCTCGCCGTCGTCGCCACCGTCGGGTTGGAGCTCTTGCGCAGCGCCGCGATGATCGCCGCGACGCCCGACCGCTCCATGTCGGAGCGGTACACGAGCTTCTCTTCAAAGAGCCCCGTGAGCATCTGGATCAGTTCGTCGTTGTTCTTGGACGACTCGTTCGCGTGGAGCCGCGTCATCTTGCCGGCAAACTTGGCCAGGTTCCCGACCTTGTACTCGCCCTTGTCCTTGGGCTTTTCACGCCCGCCAATCTTCTTGCGTGCAGCCTCCGCGGTGGCCTCGCGAATGTCGGCCGACTTGACCGTCTTCTGTGGCACCACCAGCTCGATCTCCTTTTTCCGCTTCGAATCCAACTCAGCCTTGGCGGCGGCCTCGGCCTTGGCGAGTGTCTTGGCCGACTGCTTCGTAGCTGCTGCGGCTGCTTTGTCGTCGGCGTTCGCCGTCTTCTTCTTGGAAGGCGCCTTCCGACTCGCGACCTTGGCTTTGATCTCCTCCTTGCTCAATGCTGGTGTGGTGTTCTCCTCCTCTACCTCCTCGGGAGTAGGAGGCGCTGCTGGTCGCTTGTCCACCTCTTCTTCGGTCTCTTCATCGTCCACCGCTGTCTCCTCCTCCTCCGCCTTCTGCTTGCGTCCACGCTTCGCCTTGGTGGGCGCACTTTCAGTGTCTGCTGCAGCCTGCGCCTCCGTCGTCTTGGGCTTGTTCTTGGACCCTGGCGGTCGTCCTGGCTTGCGTTTCTCACCGTTGGCTGGCGCAGCAGCTGCCGTCGTGGCCTTCTTCTCCTTCTTGGCTGGCACTGGCACTGGCGCTGGCTCTGGTGGCGGTGTCGCCTTCATGATACCGTCCATGCGCTCGTCCACGGGCAGCGGCACGTCTTTCTACAAATCAGTCGTACCGTATGAGTCACTCGTGAGGGACTAGTAGAATCTACGCGACCTAGGAGCCCACCGCCCACTCACATCTGCCAATTCGATCGCCGCCATCAGACTGCTGCGTCGCTTCGGGGCCTTGGCGTCCTTGGCCGGGTGGCCCTCGCGGTAGTTGAACTTGGTGTCGTCCCACACCACCACGTTCTTGATCAGCACGGGGTAGCTACAGGACATCACCACGTTCGTTAGTCGACGTGGACCACACCACTCAACGATGCCACGACTGTACTACAATACGCACAAGTCGCGGGACTGGTAAAAGCACACGAGGAACTTGGTGTCGAGCTCCTTGAGTGCACTGGCCTGCAGGCCTGGGTTGTTGATACGGCGCGGGTCCACGATCAGCGCCGGCCAGAACGGGTAGCTCACCATCCTGGCCCACACGATGCTGCCGTACTTGGCCCGCACGTCTTCTGGTAACGCCTCCACACGCGTGTGGAGCTCGGTCTCGAGCTCATCTTCCGTGCCCGACTCATTCTTGTCTGCTTGCAAGCATACCGTACGGTGAGTGGGACTCGTTACGCGAAGAAGAGCGCCCAATCCTACAGTACCTGTCTTTTTTGGCCGTCCAGGCTTGCGCTTGGTGGCCGCTGGCGATGGCGGCGTTGTCTTCTTTTTCTTTGTGGATGGCTTTGCCTCTGCGTCCGCAACACCGTCCACAGACTCGTCCACAGTGGCCCCAGTGCCAGCCGCGTCCTCTCCGGAACCGTTGCGTTTGCGGCCACGCTTGCTCGGCGCAGGTTTCTCGTCCACAGCGGTGGCTGACTCGGTGCTGGCCTCTGTGGCAGGCTCCGGAGCCACGACTGCTGACTCCTCTGCTGGTGCAGGGGCAGTAGCAGCCTCCGCGGTGGGCGGCACCTCCTCAGTCGGTACCTTCGCGCTCATTTTCAGAAAAATATTCTCGATCCACACAGACAAACCCTGAACAAGTGGGTGGGTTTACGGGTTTCAAACCGAAACGGGTGGTTCGGGTCATGGTTCATGACGGGTTTCGCGATTTCTTACAAAATTAAAAAAAAACATAAAGGTAATAGATTATTAATATATTAATACGTTGGTCAATGATAGCAGTGACGCTTCGCTTTGGATGCGAGCAATGCTTGTCATCCATATCAGGTTTGTTTGTGTGTTTGAGATCCGAAGGCAGGGGTGTGTCCAGCTGAAGTGTTGTAGCAAGATGCTCACATCTCAGATGCACGCGACAGTGTACTAGATTGGATATGGATACCCTAGCCACGTACAGGAATGTGCGCTATGTTTACATGTTCTAGAATGCACATTGGAGTGGTGACCGTGAGCTCCTGGTGTGGAGGAACGCTCACTCGGCAAGTAGCCATCCCCACACCAGACCTCAGTCACTCAGCTCCCGGAGCCTTCGGCCCCGCCATCCGGAGTTCTCCCCTTTCTCTGTGCCTATATGGCTTCAACTAGCATCATGTTTCGTCATGAAGCTACGGTGTACTGTACTGTCCTGCCAGCAGTAAGGTCACGGCATGTGGAATGTCAATTTTCTCAGCCTGTCCTTCACAACCATCGGATTTACCCTTTCATGAACATCACATTGTGAATGCTTCATGTCAATCATCGGAATGCACTGCTGTATTTTAATAGTGGCTGAGTTATTATAATATTACGCAGTACTCAGTGAGCGTGCACTTCAGTCCAGCGTACGCTCCGCATCCCGAACCGGGCATTGATGACTACTACACTCCGTATAACAAGCGGGGCTTGTCAAGCCCTACTCGCTTCGCCACTACCTTCAGAACGCGCAGCCACCTGTGCAACACACCATGATTGTACTCATCGACTCAGACTTCTACTGGGAGATGATAAAGACCGCGCCCCCGCCGCTAGCGACCGCACCCCCATTCTGACATGAAGACAAAGTGTCACATTGACAGGACTGCAAAAAAGCAGAAGAGTCGACTGTGCAAGCGCGGGCGACTGTGCAAGCGTGTGAGTTGAATGAGCACTGGTACATGGTACTACAATCCTAGTCACTACTTCGGGGTCGGAGACTGCCACTCAAACCCAACGTAACCACGCAAGTTCGGCAATGGCGCTGCAGGCGGAGGTGCTTCCACCCGACAATCTTCGCGCGGGCGACAGTATTGAGTACTACACGCCGGTCTTGGGTTTCGGTGATCCAAGGGGCCATAGGATTGCGCGTATTCTGGCTGTGGCTAGCTTGGCGGATGAGTATCCTCTTCGACTCGACTCTCAAGAGCTTGTTCCTCGGACCATGATGATCAAGCGTGTATGTAGAGAGAGGGAGGGTCGACTGGCACTCC
>JAADXF010000039.1:0-63994 GCA_023337575.1 Pythium chondricola
GTACCCAGGACTTTCAACGGGGGTGTGAGTGGATGCGACAGTTGGAGGCCCATTGCAACACCTACCATCGCACTTGCCATGCACTGACTGCCACAGTGGTGGCTCCGACTGTGGATCGAACCGTCCTGGAGTTTGTGGTCCACACCGAGGGCAAGGTCGATGCATTCTACGGGCTGGCTGTCTATCCTGCTCCGACGGAGATACTGGAGCTCCGACAGCGAGCTACAGCGTGCGACCAAGCCATCGCCGACCACCGACAACAGGTGAGCTCGCTGCCATCCACATCTCCACCGATGTATAGAGGCTTGTGCAGACGCTGAGAGGTTTGTATTATATTAATATCGTGATTTACGTAGATGACGATATTGCTGCTGCTCCAGCCGGGGTGCATCAAGATCATCTACGATGACGAGAGTTTAGACATGTCACGTTCCTCGCAGACGACAAGAGGGAGTGCTGTGCTCTTCCGTGTGACTCGACAGGATGGCCACCGCGCCTTCCAGAGAGCGAGTGCTGCTGCGACACTGCCCCAGGACCCAGGTACATCCGTGAACCTGGTGTACTCACGCCGCACGACTGGTGTCTGGTTCTCCACGCCCACGCTCGACACTCTCGCCACCCAGCGTTGAGCACTGCAACTCTCCATCACCAGACTAGGGGGCCAGCTCATGCAGTCGCTGCTCCACGGCTACGCCCAAGATCCATTCATGCTGGTGCTGTCACATGTCGCAGATTTGGACGGCTTCGCCGCGTTTGCGCAGCTCACACTGCACTACAACTACATACGCCCCAGCGTCCACACCGACGATCGATCACTGGAAGTCCTCACGCTTCGTGGACCGTTCGACCAGCGTCCACCATCCACTGTCCACACGCGTGCTCTGTATGGAGCCGACCCAGCATCCACTGCTCGTGGTGTGCAGTGCCATCGACGAGGATAAGACCGTGCTTGGCCACCTTCCGACCGCCATCATTCTCAACCAGATTGGGGCTGCTTTGTGCCCTGCGACGCCGCGAGACTTCCCATGTTCGATGCACTGTGTGTCGGGCGTGGTGCTGTGGACCACACACTCGCGAATGCGTCCACGTTCCTCACCGAGATGCACCAGCTCGGGGACATCTTGCACCGTGTCTCGACCCACACTCTTGTGCTCATCGATGAGCTGTGTCGTGGCACCGCTGCGAGTGAAGGGCTGCCACTCACAGTCTCGCTCTGTCGCCACCTGATCGAGAGAGGCGTCCTCACCTGTGTGGCCACGCAGTGGACCGAGCTGCTCAGTGCATTGATCGCTGTGGACGAAACCACGGTGCCCAGTGGTGACCGCTCTAGCGCCGCGCCACTCAGCAAGCAAGCGTACGGGGAGCAAGCACGAGAGACAGACAAGCGGTTCGTGCTGTATGCCTATCTGGCTGGGTCCATCCAAAGAGTGATCAACTCGTATGTATGTACCTAGGTTCATCGACCGTCTGGACGACCTCGACTTTCCGATCGAGTTCATCCGTCTCGTTGCCACACAGCTATCCAGCTCACCACAACAGTGACACGAATGTATGCATACATCCTTGTCTATTTCTCACCTATCTACTTGGTGCCTCGTCGGACGGTGGCCGGCACGATACTCTGGGACGTGGTCACGTAGTTGTGGCGTGCCTCTCTCGCTTCACGAGCTCGCTTGATCTCTTTCTGGCGACGCAGCGTCTCGTCCTGCTGCAGCGTCGTCGGTTTGGTGGCCACACCACCGCCAATGTCTGTGGACGTTGGCGTGTATTTGTGGACGAGCTCGTCCCGAGACGGCAAGTGGGGCTTGCCATGCTCAAAGAGCAGGTTGTATGGCAGCCCTTCACGCAGCATTGCACGCGTGGCGAGGTCCTCAGGCGGAGCATGCGAGGAGCACTTGTCCACCATGTCTTTAGGGTCAATGTAGCTGGCTCCAGCCTCGGATTTCGCGGCGATTGCGTGCGATTTCAAGCCCTGGGCCAATTGGTGGCCGATGCGGTCTTCGACATAATTGCCGATCTTGATGCCCGAGGAGAACGAGTTCTTGTGTCCGCAGGTGCCGTAGCCTGGCGTCGTCATGGCTGTGGACCGAGCGCAGAGGTTGATGAGTGCTGCTAGATGGCATTGACCCCAGAACGCCCCCGATAAGATCCCCAGTGGGTCCCCACAAGCCCAAAAATAAAAATAAAAATACGAGCAATTATAATTTGTAAACAATATGGAAATATATTGAATGGAGAAATATAATTGGCGGTATATAAAATAATAACAAAATATGGCTATGCGGCCGAAGGGCATGATGGTGGCACGCGATACCGGTAGATGTTGGAGCTTCCTTTGTCGGTCATGAAGGGCACCGTGGCTTGTACATGCTCGGGGGTCCACTGCGGGATCTGGAAGACGTAGGTGACGACGCGCGCGCCGGGGCGCAGCTTGGCCTTCAGGGTACAGGCCAGGTCGTCATGGGGAAGAAAGAAGAGCACGACCACGTCGACGTCGGCGAAATCGACAGCGAGCCAGTCCGCGTGGATGACGCGGACGCGCTCCTCCAATCCCGCGTCATGGATCTTGCGGCGCGAGTGCGCGACCAACGCGCTGTCGATTTCCATGCCGATTGCCTGCTTCAACGTGGGAATGGCGGTCGCGGCCGCGATCAGCACGCGGCCATCGCCGCTGCCGACATCAGCTAGCGTCTCATTCGCCTGCAGCTGTGAGATTTGGACCATCGCATTCACGGCTTCTTCGCGCGCTGGCACAAATGGGGACCACGCTGCGTACCAGTACGTAGAGAGCGAGACATTTGAAAAAAAAGGAGAGAAACACAGAGACGACGAGCGCCACGTACGCAAGCCGCGACGCACGCGGTCGACGTGGAGATCACGGCATCGGTGGCCGCGGAAGATGGCTTGCAGTTTCGTAATCGCGCACGTGGTGGACTTCGACACCTCGACCGCAGAGAGCGCAGCCATGTTGGCCGCCGCTGTCGTGGGATCGCTCCCCATACTTCAAGATCGCGGTGTCGTTTGGTGTCATATGACGTATAATTCTTGCGTGCACGGTACACAATTCGTGTGGTGGCAGCGTTTGATTCGCTAACTCATCCGGGCATCTGTATTTGGACCAATCATATGTGCGTATTTCGAACCCATACATTGTTGAAGTGATTTTTGTCAAAAGATTTTTCAACTGATATGGGGGAGTACCCATCTCGAAGATCTTGATTTACTGTATTCTTCCCTGTAAAGATTGTGGATTCTTCTCACTGATGTGGGCTACTACAGTACAAGGAAATTCCTTGAAAGAATGACGGTGGCTATGACGTCGCTGGCTTCGCAGTCTCACGGTCGCCACCCGCGGTTGTTTTTCGCACATCCGCTACTGTATGAATCTCCGCCCACAAAGCCACGATCGAGGAAAGCGGACTCTAATACTGTAACTAGCACAGGCCACCTTCAATCTGGCCATGAGCACCTATTTCACCATCGGACCTTGCCGGCTTGTTCAAATGGAACGAAGCGGGCGGTGGTGGTCAGGTAGTGACTGTGCTTGGCGTGTGCGTGGTCCCATGGCGCTCCGGACCCATGACTTGTGCTGGTCGCGGAGGTCGAGGTCTCGGCGCTGATGTTGAAAGTGGCTACAATACATGTACTGTACAGTACATCCCATCGCCCGTCTGGGAACAGAGAGATCACTCCGCGCCGCCGCTGTGGACTCGGGTTGCAGTGTACCGTACGGACTCCGTCTGCGTGTAAGGCTTACATGCAGACGGAGGTCGGTGCGCTCATGTTTCTCTCCTCCATGACGCGGCCACCAGCTTCTCTTAGACCCGTGGGGAGCTCTTTGCCAACAAGTTGAACTGATGTGGTTGATTTGCTCCAATCGGCGGCATCGGTTGCCGGATCCACACAGTGTGGACCACACTCTGTATTACCCTATTCCCCAAATAAACAGAGCATCTCGTTGTGGGTGCACCTGTTGGAGCGTACTAGTAAATGACAGACGCAAAACTTTGACCCCCTCGACGAGAAACAAAGACACCCTCTCTTCGAGCAACCTTCTATACAAAACATAAGCAGTCGTTGTGACATTATGGTCGCAGGGTTGTTGGTTTCAGAACAAGGGATAGGGTTCGTAGTGGTCCGCTTCGTGGTCGCCGCAGATGGTTTTCACTTCACTCCCTGTCAAAAATGATCGCTGCATTTGCCAAACACTTGAAAGGAACGCCGTTGACTGTGAATGGAGCCGCCCATTTGGTCTGGTCCGTGGAGTTGGATTGCGCGGCCTCGGCCGAGCACCCTCATTTGCGAAATCGCCGCCAAGACAACACACGCCAAGCACCGCTCCTCGAACACGAAGCCACTGTACCATGGATACCACCTTCGTCACCCCGCACCAGGACGAGCGCCACCTCTCGACTCTCTTCCAGCGTTTCGGCATCGACCTCACCGCTGCCGCCGCGTCGTCGTTCGCGGTGTCGCCGTTCATCACAATCGTGGATCGCGCCATCGCCGAGAATGCCAGCGGCAAGCGCACGCTGGCGCATGGCGTCAAGCAACTGACGCTGTCGTTCCTCCAGCACCCGCTCCGCTTCTGCAAGTCGCGTGAATTCATGTGGATCTTCGGTCTGTACTCAGCGACGTACGCGACCGCCAACACCTTCGACAGCATGTACGAGTGGAAGGAGAAAGATGGCAGCATGCCCAAGCTCGCGGCCACGACTGCCGTCAACATGACCACGGTGATCGCCAAGGACTTGGCGTTCGCCAGGATGTTCGGTGTCGTCAAGCCACACCCCGTGCCTCTCGCGACCATTGGTCTCTTCGCCATCCGAGACGGCATGACTGTCGTCTCGTGCTTCCACGCCCCGGCTCATATCTCGGAGAAACTCCGTTCCTACGGTGTCAACGAGAATACCACACGAGCAATTGCGCAGATTGGTGCCCCGGTCGCCGTCCAAATCTTCTCGACGCCTCTCCATCTACTTGGCTTGGATCTGTATAACCACCCGGTGGCGGATCGTGCCGCTCGGTTCCAGTTCGTTCGCCGTGAACATTTCCGGTCAAGCATTGCTCGGATCGCGCGCGTCGGTCCAGCCTTTGGCCTCGGCGGCATTGGCAACAGCTCCATCCGCACGCGTCTCCGCGAGCTCATGGAGTGAAGAAGCCTGGACTTCCAAGCCCATTCATTGTACTACATGATGTGTGTGAAGGCCTTCGGGTCAATTATTTATTCGAGATATAATTCTTCTTCGCGGGAATGAACTTGCACTTGCTCGAGGAGCTCACCTGCTCCTCGTTGCTCCCAACCACGTGTCTCACTTCTGTACTGGCGATCTTCTATGGCTCATGACGTCACTCGAGGATAGACGCCGTGTTTAGACTGCGGTTGAACCTTCGAAGTGTACTGTACTGTACTGTACATACTGTAGAGGAGAGAAAAAGAAAGATGCGCTTGCATGTTAGACGCAGCATCGCAAACGCCATCGCAATCGTCCCATGCATGGCGACTGGATCTAGAATAACGGCATGGATCTTTTGCTTCTTCCTTGAAAGCGCCGTCGGCAATACTAGTAATGGTGCAAACAGCGGGCCTAACATTCCCGCTGCAGATTCTTCACAGTGTGAGGTTCACACACGAAGGCATGCCACAAGCCATCAGATGAGCCATACGTGACGTCATGACTCACTGACCATCACTCTGCAACGAGCTCTTCGAAGGATCCAATCAGCAGTCAATGGGTGCATCGTCACTACCCTAATCCTCGTCTCGCCGTCGACGTCATAGGATCCTTCCCCCTTTAATTTGCGCCACCAAATCAACTTCAAGCCAAATCACATGCATCGCGGCCGGTGAGTTGCACATTTAGAGTGTCAGCGGGTTGTGGTTGGCATGGCTATTTTCTGCACACAGCTCAAAGTGGTGGTGCTGCGCGCGCGGGTTTGCACTTGCCTCCCTCTCAAATCTGATCGTGTGGAGCCACAAACCACAGACCCGTTCGCCAAAGTGCGAATGCCCCGAGCGACTGCCCATCGCCCGATGCCGACGACGACGCGCGCTGCATTCATCCAGACCACTCGTCGACAACCACCGCGCCTCAGAGCAACAGCAACCGCCCGATTGACGACCGCCACTCGCCATTGCACTTGTGCTCTCCATCTGTATTTAACGATTCATACCGCGTGAGTTTCGGTACGTATGAGGATCAGCCCGGCGCCTATTATAGTCTCGTTCGTTCCAGCCCACGCGCCCCAGTGTTTCTTCGACTCTGATCTCGATGCTAAATCCGTCTTCAGCCGCGGTCGCTCCATTTATCACGTGGCTGCTTCTCTCGTGCTCCCCTCTTTTCGACGCCACCAGACGCATTCAGGTAAGAGCAACGCTGCTGGTACCCTACCTTGCGTCACCTGGACCGCCAAAACAAGGGCTTATAATCTGATGCACTCGACCGTCGCCACGCCCATCAACGCGCCCGACGCCGCCGCCGCCACGCCGCTCGTGCGTGGACTGCAGCAGATGGATGACGCACTCACGACCCAGGGCCACCGCTCGGTCACGCTGCTGCTGACGCGCTTTGGCGTGGACCTCGCGGCCGCGTCGGTCGCGTCGTTGGGCGTGTCGCCCTTCATCACGATCGTCGACCGCGCCATCGCCGAGAACGCCAGCGGCAAGCGCACACTCGCTCTGGGCGTCAAGGAGCTGTCCACAAAGTTCATCCACCACCCGATCCAGTTCTGCAAGAGCAAAGAGTTTGCCTGGATCTTTGGCCTCTACACCGCCACGTACGCCACGGCCAACACCATCGGCACGTACTACGAGTGGAAAGACGAGGATGGCACCATGGCCAAGCTCGGCGGTACCACACTCGTCAACATGACCTCGGTCATCGCCAAAGACCGCGCGTTCGCGCGCATGTTCGGCGTGGTCAAGCCGCACCCGTTCCCATTGGCGTCCATCGGACTGTTTGCGATCCGGGACTCGCTCACGGTCGTCTCGTGCTTCCACGCGCCCGCGGTCATCACCGACAAGCTCCGCACGTACGGTCTCTCGGAGGGCGTCGTGTCGATGGTCGCCCAGGTCGGTGCACCGATCGCGGTGCAGATCATGTCGACGCCGTTGCACCTGCTGGGCCTGGACCTGTACAACCACCCGGTGGCTGACCGCGCGGCGCGCCTCCAGTTCATCCAGCGCGAGTACTACCGCTCGACGCTGGCCCGCATCGCTCGCATCGGTCCGGCGTTTGGCATTGGTGGGATTGGCAACGCGTCGATTCGCACCAGGCTCCGGGAGATGACCGAGTAGGCACAACCAGTGTGGGCCACAGTGACGACGATGTGCCTCGCTGCTTCCTTCTCCCCTCCCTTCCTCCTCTATCTATCTAATTCAATATCACCGTCGTCGATCTGCTGCATCGAGAGCAGCAGAGTGGCCGCAGTTTGCATCCATCCATTCATCCATTCATCCATCCATCCAACTCTCTACACAGTCACAGCATCTATTATTGATGGGGTTCGTCTTCCTCATCGTCGTCTTTCTCACCATCATCGTCCTCATCGTCGTACACAAACTCGTTGTCGATGTCATCCTCCTCGTCCTCGTCATCATCATCAAACTCGCCGCTGTCGTCCACCTCGGGCATGCGGCTGAACGCCTCGTACTCGCCACCCAGCTTGGCCATCAGCTCCCGCCACAGGTCCTTCCTGGCGTCGATGGCCACCGACAGCGGCGCGCGCACGGCCACCCATGTGCCGCGCGCCAGCTCGCCGTCCAGCTGCCCGGGCGTCCACGACGACACGCCATTGATAAATACCAAGTCCGCCGGCTGGAGCTTGTGGCCCTCCACCGCCTCGGCCGCCACGTCTAGCTCCACGCCTTGGAACAGGTCGTCTTGGGCGTCCGCGCGTGCACGAAAGTTGGTGTGGAGGACGCGGCGCCCCCCCAACTCGGCCCGCGTGTGGAGGATCTATCATATCCCATACAAACAGCAAGTCAGCTTTATTAGAACGAGAATTCACATATTTACCACATACGACGCACCTCGGCGTAGTCGGTCCGCAGTGGACCACCCCTGCGCACCTTGGTCTCGCCAAAGGTCTTGGCGATGCGCGGGTGAACTTTAAACGCCTTGACGAGTGGCGTCTTGGTCGGGCGGTTCACAATGAACCCACGGGTGCCCTTGGTGGTGGCATGTTCGGTGACGAGAACCACCGCGCGACGAAAGATACCGTTCAACAGCGGGTGCGACAGCAAAAACACACCCGTCTGGACCTGCTCGGCCAATTGCACGTGGATCGCGGCAGCACGGGAGCTCTCCACGGCTTCGTCGCGGAGTGCCTGTGCGATGCTCGTGTGTGCGTGCTCTACGTCCGCCGTGGCGCGCGACTTGCGCTGTGCGGCGTCCAGCACGCCGACGCGCGCGGCGAAGGCCCAGCGTTCATTCAGCGCCTTGAGCGCGACAAACGCCGTGTCCAACTCGCGCGTGGAGGCTGCGGCATGGCGGAATTGTGCCCGCACGATTGCCTGCGCGGATTTGCGGTCGTTGGCGGGCAAGTAGTAGGCGCGGTGGTCGAGGAACTCGAGCAGATGGCGGTTGAATACGTCGGCGTGCGGCAGCCGCGTCTTGTGCAACTTGGAGCCGACCTCGGGCCGCACCAGCATGTTGGACGAGAGCAGCGCGCGGAAGCCCGCGTTGCGGTCCAGCTCGCGCGCGATCGCGAGCAAGTCGCGGTACAGCACGTGGTGGAGCTGCATCGCAGGGCACGTGGTGGTGGTGGTGGTGTGGTTGTGCGCCAAAGGATGCTAGTGACAGGCCCCCGTTGGAATGACATATGCGAGCATCAACATTAGTTATAATAGCTTCAGCCCACAAGGGGTACAGTAAACGTCACGGGGCTAAATGCTAATTATGTGGTGGGTGGAGTCACTCCACCGCGACAAAGCGGACGGGATGTGGGCCAGCACGTTGAAAGTGTAGATACGGGGAGGCAACGTGTGAGGACTGTGCTCTCCTGGCAAGGGCCAGTGGGCACTGCCCACAACAGGATAGTCGCAAGTTTGCAGTACAGTAGTGGACTGTACCTACCGGTACTATAGTACCGGTTCATGATACACAGCACATATGCGCAGGCATGACTCGCTTCCCGTCCTCGATACGTACACCAACCACACTTTGGTTTCTGTGGTGACCACACATAGGCTCTCGGGTCCGTCGTAGCGTACACCGGTACCGTACAGCATGCGTTGATAACTGTAACATCAGTCAGGGCCAGTTGGCCATCAACATTTCTCAGGCCCGACGGTCTCAGCCAGGTTTCATCAGAACCGTTCCAATGCAGCCATTTTAATGGCTGAACCCGTGATACAGTAGTGTACGGCTGTGTAATTATTATTAAAATAATAATTTCACAGCCGTACATTATCAGCGGGCTAGGGCAGCGGACCGTGTACCCCTACTCGCTGATGATGCCGCCACCGACGAGAACAGAAACACAGACGTTGTGGGCAGTGCTTTCGCCGAAATCACGCTGTCAATCAATCTGCGACGACGAGCATCAGAACGGCAGTGACTGCCACAGTCACCCGAGCTCATATTTTCGCGTCACTCTTCTCCTCCACCATGAGCCGCCGTGTGTCTCGTGCTGCAGCATCGTGGCGTCCTCAACTGGAGCTGGAACCGGACGACATGGACCTCGTGCACTCTCGATCGGTGGTATCGTCCTCGTCCTCGTCGGGTTCCTCCTCGTCCGCGATGTCTGCGCATTCGAATTCGATGGCATCTCCGCAGACGCCACCACCGCCGTTAAACTCACGCGTCACCTCCAACAACCACGTCGCGCTGCAGTTCTACTGGCAAGGGTACGAAGTGTATGTCCACGGCCGTGCGAGCGACAGCGTTGCGTCTTGCTTCTATCGCACGCAGTGTGGGTGTGGACCGACCACGGGCCATGACGCTGAATTTGTTCGCATCATTCCTGTCCACGAAGTCCGCGAGCGTTCGATTTTGGATGCAATGAAAGTGCAGATCGTCTCGGTGAGCACGCAGCGGTACTTGCGCGCGACGCGCATGTCCAAGTTCCTCAAATGGTCCGAGACACGCGACGAACAGACCGTGTTTCAGATCCAGATCGTGGACCGGTCCACACCACTCACGCGCGAGGCCAAGTTCACCCTCGCCAGCACCGTGTGGCCAGACCACTATGTCGGCTTTACACAAACGTACCCGCTCGGTTTCGGGCGTGATCTCCACACGGCGGTCGGTTTTCTGACGATGGAGAAGAAGAAACACCAGGCGCCATTGCTGTTCCCCCTTCGGTTTCGAGCGATCCACCGCGCAGTTCGATTCATTCGATCCACGCCGTCGATGTCGTTGGAAGCACCGCTCCCGTTTGTCACCACGAGCGACCTTTTATTTATCAACGAAGCGCATCAAGACGTTGTGGCCGATGTGCCAGTGGCCATCCTGCTGCCAGACAACACGCCCCCCATGCAACCGGACGAAGGAATCCGAGAGCTCTGTCCCTACTGTAGCGTGCTGTTTCAACGCCAGGATGCACTGCTCGCCCATATCCGTGACTCCCACGGCGACTGGCTCCGCCGAGAGTCCATCGCTGGCTCGTTCTGTACGCGGTGCGGACAGCGCTGCCAGAACTCGGTGTGTGTGCGGTGTCAGCCCGAAGCAGTCTCGTGAGTGCGGAATTGCACAATTAATATAGTTTTAACAATGGATTGGAGTCAACATCCTCGTTGCGGTCGTTCACAGTCAACTCAAGTGTTTCATGCTCACCGAGTGAAAGGAAGGCTATTAATACGGTACACTTGTGACTGATGCCATGCTGATGAGCTACAGTGTGTGTATGCATATTAATACTGGGTGTCCACAAACCAGTATGCTTCGGGAGCAAGGTATTAATATCTATTTTAATAGATATTAATACTGTACTACCTTGCTCCCGAAGCATACAATTATTAAAATAATTGTTGAATTGTGTGCAGGCCCACTTATTGTGGGACACATCTTTGTCCCCATCTCACAATCGGTGGCACTAGCCAGCCAATCACGACGTCCTTCTTGGTCTAAAGGAGCCACGCCGATTGGCCCACCAAACCCATCCAACAACCAACTCACCACCGTCGGCGGCATTCGCCAACACCTACGATATTACTATCCGCGGCGGGAAGAAGACGAGTGGGACCACCATGTCGGGCAAGGAGAGCACCAGTGCGACCGCCACGGCTGTGCCAGGCCCTGTGCTGGGCAAGTCGGGCAAGAAGATCTGCTGCTCGTGCCCAGAGACCAAGCAGGCGCGCGATTTGTGCGTGGTGACCAACGGCGAAGATCTGTGCAAGGACGTGATCGAGGCGCACAAGGCGTGTCTGCGCAGCGAGGGCTTCACGATCAAGTGATACCCAAGAGCGTAGTACTGGTACATGCACATGCCTACGAGAGCAAGAGCGAGAGAGAGAAATAGACCATGTAGTGACAGCAAATCAATTACCCATCTTACAAGTCTTCCTGTAGGGGAATACCGCCCTGCACGATATGAAGTACCATCCGATGCCGATGGAATTCCATGTCGTTCTGGGTGAACACGAGTGGCTGTCGATTCATGTTCCCATCGCGCCATCGATCCGTCAGCCACACGTTGACCGATTCCACCCGCGGTGACGACCCACGCACCTCATGCCGCGACAGGAAATCCGCAAACATGCAGGTAAACACGCCACAATCCGAGCCATTCTCCTGTTGTGGCGTGCCTGGCGCCGTGGGCACCAGCTTCCACCCTTCTGCGTCAAACTTGTGTTGCTTCTTGTGCTCCATTTCGTCGTGGAGGTACCTGGTCCATTCATTCCCATCCATGAGACGTGTGAGGAGAGCAAGTATTCATCATCCAAGCACTCCATCAACCGACCGAAGCAGTACTTCAAGGCACCGCTGGCCAGGGCCATTCATCGAGTCAAAATACTGGATGCGCTTCTCCGTCATGAAGATGACCGCAAGACACCAGTGCGTCTATAATAGCATGGTCGATGCGTCCGTTAGGCCACGTGCATCCACCCAGTGTGGAATCCTATACACACACAACGATTCAATGCACTCACGTTCGACACGTTCACTGGGACAAAGATCTTGTCCATCGCAAAGATATCAATCTGCCATCACCAGAAGTAGTCATACCACGTGAGCCATCCATCCACCCCTCCACCCGACGACTCACCCTACCTTTCTCGTCCACCGCCGCACGTTGACAAAGTTGTAGCCACCCTCGGACACCTTGGTGAAAAAGAACGAGTTGAAAAAGTGCGACCGCATGGGCAGCACCTCGCGCTTGACCAGCGCCGTGTCCCGCTCGCTCAGCATCTCGAACCAAAAGTTGATCACCTCGTCGTTGAGCCACTGCAACGGCAGGAGGCACTGCAAGTGGCGACGGGTGATGTCCACGTTGAACTTTTGCACCAGCACCTCGCTCTCGGGCCCTTCATAGAGTGCCTCTTTCACAAACTGAAGCTGCTCCGGTGGCAGTTGCTTCTTTCTCGTCGCGGCCTCGGCCGCATCGTACACGTCAAAGGCGATCTCCTCGAGCAGCTCGCGCACGACGGCATCGCACAGCAGATGATTCTCACGTGTCGCCACGAGGTCGTAAAAGCGGTTGTCGGCAGCGTCGCGATCAATGCGGTAGCCTTGCAGGCGCGCTGATCGCATAGACACGGATCGATTCAGTCACGTAGCGTGCAAGCATGAAGGAACCGCGCATCGTTCACCTTGGAGCTCGTCGATTTCGTCCTTGTTTTTCATCTGGTACTTTTTCCCGTACGGAGTGAGTGGTCGTGCCTGGGTAGTATAGATGACACGTGTGGGTCAATATGAATAAAATAATGGTATTCAAATGGGAGAATCCATGCCATCAAATCAATTCAAATCGAACCCACCTGTCGGTTGAATCGCTTGGAGATCTCCTGCACGTCCACGCGCTTGTCCACTTTGCCCGTGAGTGGCTGCTGTGCCTGCTGCGCCAGCGCACGCGCGAGCCGGCGCCCGAGCTCGACGTTGTGGCGCTTGGTCTCGTGGACGGCGTCGGGTTTCGCCACGCGTGGCGCCGCCGCCGAGTCCGCGTACTCGTCGCCGACGCGCTCGAATAGAAGCTTTCGTAGGTCCTCTCGGCTGGCCACAGAAGCGGAAGAAGATGGCCGCGTGTGGCGGAAGAGAGGCGGCATGAGCGAGAGCGGGATCTCGCGCACGAACCTCAGACTGTGCGCCACGGCGTCGCGGCGGCGCTGCTCAAAGCGCCACGAATCCACAGAGGAAAGAAGCGCCTGTTTAAAACAAGCAGGCACGAATCGTTAGTATTCGTCATTGAGCTCGAGGAGCGCCGCGACAGAGGAGGAGGAGACCGCACCATCCGCGGCGAGCGTGACTGTCTTCGTTGCGGCTTGGGCAGATATGATGCATTTTGCACAGGAACGTACTGTAAACGACAGAATAATATTATGATTCTGTCGTTTACGGTACGTGTCATATTAACTTTAACGGTAACGTTACGTGGAGATTGTGATCCACAACTTGTGGAAATATATTTGTAAAATAGCGAAAAACTGAATAAATTAGGAACCATTCAAGCTATTAACTACTATTAGTACTACTTCCTACTACCTACACGTCGACGTGGAGCGCTGGGTGCACGCGCACTTCGTCGATGCTCAGGCGTGTGCTTGGGTCCTTGTCGAGCAGGCCACGGATAAGGTTCTTGACGCTGCAGGGCACGTTGGTCCATACCGGGTGGAGGAAGGACACGTTCTCGGTCAGGACGCGGTGCACGACCTCAGCTTCAGTCGACGACCCCATCCTATCGAACGGGTGGCGACCGGCGATCATGATGTACATGATACAGCCGAGTGCCCACACGTCCATTGCTGGCGAGCTCTCGAGATGTGCGAGCATCTCTGGCGGCCAGTAGCACCGTGTCCCGGACTGGGCGATGGCTTGGTTGCACTCGGAGTCGTGGATCGCCGAGCCAAAGTCGATCACCTTGAGCGTCAGTGGACACTTGCTGCCGTTCGCAATACCGGTAGTGGATGTCACCATGATGTTGGCTGGCTTGAGGTCGCGATGGATCAGGTTGCGTGTGCGAAGAAACGCGATGGCAGCGGCCAGTTGGCTGGTCAGGTGCACGGCGGTTGGTACGTCCAGCCGGCGGTTCTTTTCGATACACGAATACAGCGACTCGCCCTCGATGAACTCGGTCACGATGTAGTAGAAGCCATCGTGCTCGTAGGATCCGTCATAGTGCACAATGTTGTGGTGGCCACCGCCCTCCTGGATGGATTCCAGCGCCAGTTTTTCGCGTGTGACTTCGTCGCGGATATCGTTCACGTCCTGGATCATCTTGACCGCCGCGAGGCGTCCGTCCTTCTTGCTTACGCACTGCATGACCATGCCGAACGAGCCCGAGCCAACCAACTGCTTGACGTCGTAGTCCTCGTCAAAGAAATGCGATGCGCCGTTGTTGTCATGCGTGGATTCACACGCGGCGTCCGTGCCCACCAGCGCAATCACCACGGTCGCCGCGATGGCGCCAACGATACCAACGCACGCCATGGTTTCATTCGCGTCGTTCACCGGCGAGAAAGTCGGGAGTCGCTGTGCGGCGACCAGAAGATGGTTTTTGCGGTGCAGCTCGCGCGCTGCGCATCTCATTGGCAGCGCACGCTTGAGCTGCCGCGCCGCCGCAGTGTACATCGCTCGCTGACTCTGCATGTTGTCCTGTAGCGCTGTCTGTCGCGGATGGGATTCTGTGCTTCTCCACGCGATGGAGACTCGTCGCTTGATGAGTCGCTTCGTTCTCTTGGCCGAGTCGCTGTCGACAAAGGCAGGACCGTGGACAACCCTATTATAGGTGAGGTGCAGCCACCCCTGATTTGGCAACATTGTGTAACCCTAAACCACGGCGATAATGAAGAAAACGGCCCCTAAATGTTCATTTTGGTGCTTCCGCGACCACGGCCAACCAGTGTACCGGTACTGTACGTCGAAACCACAGATACGCATTGTTAAGACCACTCTGATGTGGCAACTCTCGGAATTTGGAAGCACGGCTGGCAACGTGTGACAGATGGGTTCGGGTTCGGGTTGGGGGGGGATTCCAACTTGGAAGCCATGTTGGAGCCGTTGGACTCCATCCCACTGGGGGCATGGAGGAATACCGTTATACAGTATAATGCGCTCATTACCACGGCGGGGGATGGTGTCATCGCTTCACGTGGCGCACACAAATTGTGTGACACAATGGAGGGAGAGTTCAATGATTAGACTCGTGGCGAGAGGGAGAGAGAGAGAGAGAGATTTTCGGTCTGTTGTGGAGACCCAGGCGACAAAAACTCAAACTCAGAGCTGGGTTTGGGTTGGTGCCACCCACTGGATGGGTTCACTTTTAGTTAACTGTATGGTACCGTATTTGACTTAATCGAGTCTACGTTCACTTTGGCCGGTTGACACGTCACGAGCAGGAGCATGGCCGCCATTTTCGAGCAGCTCAATGGCGAGTTTGTGGTGCGGCGGACGCGGCTCCCGCGCGTGACGCCGTTCCCGTCCTGGAACGGCGTGCTAAGTAGCCATGCCCGCAACGGATTGATCAGCATGATCGCCGCGAGTGGCGACGTCTTTCTCCTGCGTGAGCGCAGCTCGCATGGTAACGTTAATACGACGATGGATCCATCCATATACATCAAGATGCCAACCACGCTCATGATCTCACGGTGGCTGTAGACGTGCTGGAAATCAAACAGATCCTTGCAAGTGAACAAAAGAACATCATGGCAATGTGCCAGGCGTGGTCTGTCTCTGGGCGTTGGTTGATCGTCGCACGCGATCGCGTGGTCACGATCTACCAAGCCCAGCACGAGGACCAGCAGCTCATCGTGAGTGCCCAGTGGCCCCTCCGGTTCGCACCGACGGCCATGGATATCGTTGAAGCTGATGGCGATCGATTGCACGTGGTGGTCGGTTGCGTCGCTGGCGTCTTCGTCTTCGAAATCCACCCAAACCAAGTGACGACGACCAAGGCGGACGAACGATTCCTACCCCACACAAGCGCATCCCTTCCGGACGTGGCAGTCGCAATCGTGCGAGTCTCGCCCGACCAGTCCACACTGGCAGTCGGCACGATGGACGGTCGAGTCTTCTTCCTACCATACAACGGTGGATCCGCCGTGGACGCGTCGGAAGGATCCACCACAGTAGTGGCTGCCCCGCGCGTGACGAGCTTGGTGTTCGCACCAGCAGGTGATCACGCACTCGTGGCCACTCGCAAGGGCAACGTGTACGTGTTTACACGCACGCAGACAGCGCAGTGGTTCGTGGACAGCACCTACGAGACGCTCGTGGCCAACCCCAAGGGCGGCGCCGCCTCTCCAACACTGGCAGCGTGGTGGCGTGTGTCTCCGTCCCAGTCTACTCCCGTGTTTGTGCTGGCCGGTAGAGCTGCCAGCAGCAGTCTCGAGATGATCGATGTGCAGTCAGGAGCACGGCTGCACACACTGCAACTGGGCACCATCGGCATCGACCAAGGCAAGGGGTGTGAGCCACATCTACTGGGCATCGTGTGTGTCCGTGGTCCTACCCATGCCAATCCGCCTCGCCTGCTTTGCATAGACAGCGCGGCGTCCATCTTTACGATCGAGTGGCCATTCCTGCGCGTGGTTTCCTCCATCAGTCCCCCTGAATCAAATGAATGAACTCAACGTGTTGCCGTCCAGTCCGTTGATCGATGATGCACCTGTCACAGCCGCGTGAATGGAGGCGTCGATGCCCGCGATGAAGCGCTTGACGTCAAAGGCGAACGGAGCCTAGTATACCCACACCCGACCACCGCGACGGGTTCATTTGGCGGAGGTGGCCGTCCGACTCGATCCGATTCATTCACTCGATCCCACGACGGTCCGTACCGGTAGGCACAGTGGCGGCCATTGAATCAATGCACTCTGTCCTTCGCTCCAGTAGAAACGACCGTCATCGCCATGATACCCATAAGAAAGAGGGTATAATACCATCCCACGTGTCGACTCGACCGAGCGCCGTTCCGGTAGTACTGGCGCTCTCTTGGGCTATGGGCGACGTGGCCGACACTGCCACAGCCATGGACTTGCGCTTCAAAGTACCGCAGCGATGTACCAACTCTTGCCTCGAGCTTGCTCTGTGGGTCAGGAACGAGTACTTAGTACTGGCGCGAGTGGCTCGTTGCAGAGAGCCGCGATGATAGCTGTCGTGTGCATCGAATACTCGAGCAATTCATTGGCAATGTGCATCGTGCCGTCGTCTCTCTCGCGCGCGCCCTTGCATCGGAGGACACTGTCACTCGCGAAGGCGCTGGCAGTAGAACCGCTTGATCTGCGCGGTGGTGACACGAAGAGCGGGCGGTAATAAGAGGAGTGGTGTTCCATGACGCCACCGGCCATAGTAGAGCGCTTCCCACAGCTCGCGATCGCTCGCCGTGCGCCGCCACTCGTAGCTCACGCTCTCACAGGCGGCGAACGCCAAGCACGCGTGCAGCAAGCCTGGGAACCACGGCGCTGCCCTCGTCTTTGATTTCCATCCATGCTTCTTCGCCGAAGAAGCTTCGAAGTTTTCGTTCTACTTCCAACCAATCACACGTCTGTATCTTGCTTTTCTACCAATCAAACTACATGTATCTCTCCCTATTTATAGCCAATCCTACACTCGTATCCATGTCGACGAGCGCCATCGTCCATCAATCAGCCAGTATTACTAGTCGAGGCTGAGGACGCCGCGCCGCCCCACACGTAGCTGTAGAGCGACGCCGCGCCGCTCGTGAGCGAGCTCGCGACCGTCGACACGGCCTCGACGCCCACCTTGACCGAGGACCCGACCGAGCCGATGCTCTTGGCCACGGTCTTTTCATTGGCGTGGGCATGCACAAAGTCGCTCAGCTGGAGCCCAATCTTCTCGTTCAGCTTGCCCTCCATGCGCAGCGTGAGCGCCGTCGCGGCCTCGTCGTCCGTCTGGCCGGGCAAGAACCGCTCAATGAGGAAGGCCTCGAGGTCGCTCTGTGTGTAGTTCATGCCAAAGTCCGTGACCTCGGGGATCGCCTTGACCACGAGCGACAGCATGATCATGAACAGACTCACGTGGCGCCGGAGGCAGTTGAACGCGACCACGCAGAGCTTCTTGAACTGCTCAAACTGCGCCGTCTGGGTGCCCCCGAGTGCCTCGATCATGTAGTGGTCCAGCCGCATGGGCGGCTGCAGTGGCTTCGGGTCCTTGCCCAGGACGAAGCCATAGTCAATGTGGAACAGAAGCCCGTCCTTGGTGAGCATGACGTTGTCCGCGTGGCGGTCGCCTACGCCCAAGAGGAACGTGATCACCGTGTACGCCGCGAGGCTCTCGCGGAAGAGCGTCGAGATCTCACTCAAGGTGCGGTGGCCATTGTAGTGGTGCAGGAAATTGAGGATGCTGCCGTGGTCGCGGATGATCGCGTACAGCGTGTGGGCATTCTCGACGATCTCGATGAGCCCGTCAAAGCTGCTCGTGGGCAGGACGCGGTAGGTGACGAGCGGGATGTCGAGCCGCGTCTCCTGCTGCAGGATCGTGTACATGACGTTGATGATGTTCTGCACCACTGCGTCCTTGCGCAGGTCGTCGCGCTTGTACATGAGTCGGTAGAACGGAAGCGTAGTGGTGGCCGAGGAGGACGACGACGAGGACGGTGGTGGTGGTGGTGTACTGGTCAAGGAGGAGGCGGAGGAGGAGAAGGAGGAGGACGACGACGACGACGACGGCGGTGGCAGCGTCCACCGATTGCGGTCACGGTCGTCGCTAGCATCGTCGTCGTCGTCCCGCTCGACGCCCGTGCACGTGAGGATCATCGGCGCCTCGGCACTGCGCTTGACCTCGATCGTCTGGAAGTTGACGCCGCTGATCTTGACGCTCGGATCCACAGGCAGCCGCAGCAGTGGCCACGCACGACGGTGGCTGTCCACCGCTGTCGCTGTCGCCGGTGGAGCGAAGAGCCTCGACCGCTCGACGCTGGCCTGGAACTGCTGCCGTACGTCGTGCACCGGGATGCGGGGCGGCACTTTCCACATGAGGTCCACAAACTCTTGGCCGCGCAGCAATTGCTCCGCAATGTCGTCCGTGAGCTCGCGGCGGGCGTCCACGATGCGGCCAGTGGACGTGTTGGTCTTGAGCTGCGCCAGTGTGAGCACCAGTCGCTGCCTGACGCCGTCGAGGCGGCGCCGCTCGCTCGCATCCTCGGCCATGACGGTGAGACCCCAGTACAGATCGTAGCAGAACCGCACGTCGCACTGCGCCTGGCGGATCAGCGCCTGGCCCAGCTTGCTGTCCGCAGCACACGGCTCGCTGCTCACGCTGTGGAGCAGCACGGGGAGGAAGCTCGTCCACTCGGCCGCGGTGGCCGTGCGCAGGAGCACGTCCACGCACATGCCACGCAGTGCAGTGTTGCGGATGCTTTCGTCCGCGAGGATCTCGAGCGCGTCCACGCTCTTGAGCTCGGGCTGGCACAGGCGCGAGCACATGGTGAGCATGCACTTGCTCTGGCGAGGCTGCCGCAAGAGGAACATGACGTCCTTGGCAATGGCGCGATGGCGTGGCGCAGTGCCGTCTTCGTCTTCCTGTTCGTGGCGAAAATCGATGGCCTTGACGAGCTGGAGCATCCACTTGGTGTGACCACACAGGAACGCGCGGTTGAGGATCAGCAGCGCCTTCTCGCGCTCCGAGAGGCGATGCGTGGGCAGGTAGTACTGGATCTGGCGAAACATGGAGAGGCACATGATCGACGCGCGGTGCCACTTGCGGCAGACCTGGCCAAGCGTACGCAGCTCTTTCAGGTTGAACCCGCACAACTCAAAGACCTTGACGATGTTGTAGTGCTGGCGGCGCTGCTGCAGTGCCATCGCACAGTCGTCGCACACGCGTTGAAGCACACTGCCGTCCGGGACGTAGCTCGACTTGGTGGACGACGCGGCCGCGACGACCGACTGGCTGCCCGACCGCGTCCGACACGGTGTAAACTTGGAGATGACGTTGTCTTGTTGCAGCCGCTGGATCTCCTTGCGGAACTTTTCCTGGCGCTGCTGCGCCGACAGCTCCCCCTCGCTCCCCTCCAACCCATCGTTGTCACTGCTTTCGTGGCCAGTGTGGGCATGAGGAGGAGGAGGAGGAGGAGGAGGATGCTCCTGGCCCTGGGTCGGACTAGACCACATGTACCACGAGATGTTGCCGATCATATCCGATGCGTTCGAGGTCAGTGACGTGTAGGACGGCGCCACGGGCGTAGACTCGTAGTCCCCCGGGATCACCACGCGCTGGCTCGAGCACGCCGCACAGAAGATGCGCCCGCACGCGCTGTGTGGAGATACACGTTAAACCCACGCCTCGTGCCACCGTAAAGCAACAGCATCACCCAGTGGCTACCTACCGACAATGATGCTTGCGCAGCACAAAGGTGAACAGCGAATGGCATTTAAAGCACGCGTTCACGGCGTCGTCTTGGACCCAGGACGACAGGCGACGGGGTTGCACGAAGCGATACACATCGCGGCCGACGCCACTGCCAGAGGAGCTCGCACTGCCCGACGCGCTGCCCGCTGGCCACTCCTCGTCGTCATCCGTTGGTTCGCCCTCTGTGTCATCACCGCACCGGATGCGGTAGCCGCTGCTCTCGTGGCGGCGAGGGTAGGCCTCGTGGCCGCCGTCCTCACTGCCCTCTTCATCCAGCTCGCTGACAGCGTAGAGACCGCCCGGTCCAGGATGCGAGGGCAGCCCGTGACCATTCATTCCTAGCCGTAATCCTCCGGATCTAGGTCCAGAGGAGGACGATCCGGTAGATCCAGTGAACCCATTCGGTCCGTTTGATTGGCGTCGCCGTGGTTGGTGTTGTTGCCAACTGTGGGCCTCCAGGATCTGGGAGAACGACAGATCCACGGCGCTGCCCGGGTCGCGATCGCTTCTGTCGATGCCGTACATGTGCTGGCGTTGGGCGAGAGCGTACGAGGTAATAGTCAATAGGAGGCATCCACGGGGGAGCTCTTCGTTTCGTTCGCCAAATCTCATGCTTCTCTTTCAACGGTAGCGTTAGCAACGTTACATACCATCCCGCGTCGAACGTTTCCAAATGCTATTTTTCCAGCGCCAAATGATCTCTGGTTTCTACATCTTTTATGTGATTGGTTGAAACAAGTTAGATCCAGCCAATCAGGGATGTGTAAATGGATACGTTTCTCCGCTGATAGGCTATAAATACGAATGGGTCACTCCCACGTGGGGAAAAACGAGGGGTTCTTTTGATCACAATTCGTTTTCTCCCCCTCGGGTCGCGACCAAAGAACAGCGAACGCAAGGAAAGCCTCCCCCCCTACACGATCAACCATGGACAAGGTGCTGGAATACAAGGAGAACATCTCGAAGCGCCTCGAGCGCTACGACAAGGTCGTCGAGCTCGAGAAGCAGACCGGCCTCGACAAGTTCTACATCTTCCTCGCCGGCTCGGCGCTGCTCGGTGTCTTGCTCTTCGTTGTTGGCGGTGCCGAGCTCATCACCAACCTGATTGGCTTCATCTACCCGGCGTACATGTCGTTCAAGGCGCTGAGCACGACCTCGACCGAGGACGACACCCAGTGGCTGAC
The DNA here is from genome assembly GCA_023337575.1 of Pythium chondricola. NCBI lineage: Eukaryota > Oomycota > Peronosporomycetes > Pythiales > Pythiaceae > Pythium > Pythium chondricola. Next base: position 21,650 of record JAADXF010000039.1, read on the forward strand.
GTACTGGGTCGTCTACGCCTTCTTCAAGCTCACCGAGGAGGTCACGGATCTCCTCTTCTCCTGGTACGTTTCGTGGTGTCTCCACACGACGTGTACCAGTACCTACCTCATTGTCTCACGCTTCGACTCGTATGGTCCTTACGGCACAGGGTGCCATTCTACTACTTGCTCAAGGTCGTCTTCCTGGTGTGGTGCTACCACCCAAGCACGGTGGTACGTTCCTTGATGGACAGCACTGTAATGCTGTGCGTCAGAGATCTCACTGTATCGGATTCTCGTGCAGGGCTCGAACGTCATCTACGGTGCCATCAAGCCACACATTGCGCCATACGTGCAGACGATGGACGGCGCCGTCAAGGAGGCCACCAAGAAGACGGAGTAAACCGCGCGACCAGTCGCGCTGCTTGGAACCGACCCATTACGCTCTATATGAAGTGGGCAACCACTAGATTGCTGCGGACACCACGGTCTCGCAATTCGACCGGAACGCTTCGTGCTCCCCATCCCGTAACCAAGAGTAATCATGCACTCGCTCGTTTGCTCTTGCAGCTCGTGCCGCTCCTCTTTTTCCATCCATCCATCCGCCTTGGCGGCCCTTGTGATGGGAGGCGTGAATGATCTACTATACAGTAGTGAACATGGTACCACACGTGCGACTCCATCTCCGTCTACAGTACCGGTACAGTATAGCAAACCCCGCACGGATCACAGTCACAGCGCCATCGCCATAGCGCAAAGATCGCGGCTTTGGTGGTCGCATCCTCGTGGTGCATGCCAGAATGGTTGTCATGCACCCGTAAAAAATATATCTCACGCCATATTCACTTATTATAGTTAGGGTATCTCCAAGTCGTAATTACGCATCTGCGGTGGGATACCCTCTCCAAAGCGATCAACGATTTCGACAAGTTTAGCATCGATCCACGACGCCCCACCCACAACACACGTGTGGCGCAGCGACGGCGATATCAGCGAGGCTTGCGAGTCACCATGGCGTCGCGCCAACTGCCACCAAAGGAGAACGCGCTCTTCCGCACGGTCGTGGTATGTTTTCTTCCAATTCTCCTCCTCCTCTGTCTAGGGTTTCTCGATCGATCGACGTAGTGTTGACCTCTTTTTTTTCTTTTTTTTCTTGGTTTCCGGTAGAAATGCTATGAGATCAAGCAGTACAAGAAGGGCCTGAAAGCCGCGGACGCCGTGCTCAAGAAGTTCCCCGAGCACGGTGAAACGCTCGCCATGAAGGGCCTCACGCTCAGCTGCATGGGCCGCAAAGAGGAAGCGTACGAGTTTGTGCGCAACGGACTCAAGCACGACCTCCGCTCCCATGTCTGCTGGCACGTCTATGGCCTCGTCTACCGCTTCGACCGCAACTACCACGAGGCCATCAAGTGCTACCGCAACGCGCTGCGCCAGGACCCCGAGAACCTCCAGATCTTGCGCGATTTGTACCTCTTGCAGGTGCAAATGCGCGACCTCAAGGGCTTTGCCGAGACGCGCCGCACGATGCTCACGCTCAAGCCCAACAACCGCAACAACTGGATCGGTTTCGCGATCGCGCACCACCTCGTGGGCAATTTCTCCATGGCCATCGACATCATCGACAAGTACTTTGGCACGCTCGACGCCACGCGCGCCGTGGAGTACGAAGACAGCGAGATTTACTTTTACCAAAACATGCTACTCGAAGAAGCGGGCGAGTTCGCGCGCGCACTCACGCACCTGGAGACCCACAAGCACCGCATGCTGGACACGCTCGCGTGGCGCCAGAAGAAGGCCGAGTGTCTCCTGCAACTGGCGCGCTACGACGAGTCGATGCGCGTGTGGGAGGAGCTGCTCGCGGTCAATTTTGACAACTATTTGTACCACCGGGGGGCACAATGCGCCCTGCTCCAGCGCAAAGACCTGTTCACGGTGGACGACGCGCGCCTGCCCACCGCGTACGTCACGACGCTCGCCACGGACGAAGTCAAGACGCTGTACGACTGGTACGTGGCCAAGCAGAGCGTGGCCGACGCCAAGTCGACCACGTGTCTGCGTGTGCCACTGGATGTGGTGAGTGGCGACGAGTTCAAGACGCTGGTGGACGAGCTGATGACGCGCCAGCTCACGCGTGGCGTGCCGTCGCTGGGCTCGGACATCAAGGCGCTGTACACCAAGCCAGCCAATGTGCAGGTAATCGAGGCGCTGCTGCTGTCGTACATCCAGACGTTGGAGAGTAAGAAGCCACTGGTGGAGGGCGACAAGGCGTCCGTCGCCAGTGTGCAGCTGTGGACGCACTACTTTGCCGCGCAGCATTTCGATCGCATCGGCCAGTACGACACGGCGCTCGCGTACATTGAACGCTGCATCAAGCAGGCACCAAAGGAGCTGGACTTTGTGCAGCGCAAGGCACGCATCTTCAAGCACAAGGGCGACCTGCAGACGGCAGCCGAGCTGATGGACGAGGCGCGCCAGCTCGATCTCGCCGACAGGTATATCAACAACAAGGCGACCGAGTACCTGCTCCACGCGGACCGTGTCGCGCAGGCCGACGCGACGATCGCGCTGTTTACGCGCCACGAAGGCGACCCGCAGCAGAACCTCTTCGACATGCAGTGCATGTGGTACGAGCTTGAGCACGGCCAGAGCCACCTGCGCCAGCAAAAGTATGGCCCGGCGCTCAAGCGGTTCTTCGCGGTCGAGAAGCACTTTGACGACTTTGTCGAAGACCAATTTGACTTCCACACGTACTGCATCCGCAAGATGACGCTGCGTGCGTATATTGGCATGCTGCGTCTGTGCGACGGCGTCTACGGGAAGCCGTTCTTCGTGCAGGCGGCCCACGGTGCGATCCAGGCGTATCTCGAGATTGCGGACAAGGCCCAGCGTGACGCTGCGGGCGAGGGCGAAGACAGCGGTCTCTCGGCGGCGGACAAGAAGGCCAAGAAGCGTGCATTGGCCAAGGTCCGCAAGGCCGAGTTCCGCAAGAAAGAGGAAGAAGAACTCAAGGCCAAGCTGGCCAAGGAGGCCGAGGAGAAGGAGGCGGCCAAGAAGAAGACGGCGCCAACAGCGCGTGTCAAGGAACCGCCAAAGGACACGGACCCGTTCGGCGAGGAGCTGGTCAAGAAGCCAGCGCTCGACGAGGCCTGGCGGTTCGTCTCCAAGCTCCAGGACTTTGCCAAGAGCGACATCCGCACCCATCTCGTGGCGTTCGACGTCGCCGTGCGCAAGGGCAAGGTCCTACTGTGTCTGCAGGCGCTGCTGCGTGGCCAGCAGTGCCTGGGCACGGCCACCAAGGCGCAAAAGGCCGAGCTCGCGACCCGCCGCACGCAGTTTGATGACGAGATCAAAAAGGTCTCGGACCCGGTCGTGCTCCAAGTGATCAACGACAAGACGAAGGAGCTCCTCGCCTAAGAGCTGGTACCTATGATACGTAGTAGGTTTACAGTACGACCGTCCAAGGCACGCGCTGAGGCGGTTGGTTAGAGTGTTGATGCAGTGAGCCTCTTGTCCAACGTGGTCGCGTTTGGCAGAGGTCAGACGAAAGCGGGTTGGCATTTATTTGTCTTGCGGCCAACCGATTGAAATCCATTGAATTATGGTATTTCAGCAGCGGTATCAGATTTATCAGATTTGTCAGTATCTGATCGGATTGCGTTTGAATCGATATGAATAATAAATGAAAATGCTCCAACGAGTGCGTCGTCCTCAGCTTCGCGGGCGCTCGCTCTGTGCCGCGTACGCGACGCAGAATGCACCGCGTGAAAAGCGCGTGTACGTCATCGCCGGCGAGGCCTCTGGCGACGCGATCGGTGCCAAGCTCATCGCCGCATTGCAGCGCAAAGCTGCGGATTGCGACGGCGCTCCTCGACTTGTCTTTCGTGGCATTGGAGGGTGCGTGGACTTGATACCCGCAGCGTCGACATATGCGCATACTGATAGAATCTGTGTGTATCAAATGTGATAACCACAGTCCACTCATGACCGCACGCGGTGGCTTCCACTCGCTGTTTCCGATCCAGGAGCTCTCGGTCATGGGGCTGGTGGAGGTGCTGCCGTCTCTGTGGCGATTCCGGGTACAGATACAAGATGGGCTCCTTCTGGTACACAGTCTGCTCTGTGAATCTCACGACAGCATGATTTGTTCTCTGCAGCAACGGCTCGCTGATACCATCCACGACGTTCGCGCCTTCCAGCCGGACCTCGTACTGACGATCGACTCCAAGGGCTTCACGTTCCGCGTGCACCGCGCGCTTGCAGCGGACGCCGAGCTAGGCACAAGTATCAAGCGTATACACTACGTGGCGCCGTCGGTATGGGCGTACAAGCACCGCCAGCCGAAGACCGACTTTAGGGACCTACAGACGCTGCTCCACAAGATGCTGGTGCTCCTCCCATTCGAACCAGCGATCTTCCAACGTGGTGCTGAGAGCGACGACTGGTGCCAGTTTGTCGGCCACCCAGTGGTGGAGGATTTCCTGGAAGCGCACGGTGCCTTCGATCGCCAGACCGTGCGCAACAACGCAGCAGCGGTGGAATCGATCGCCGCCAGCGGACACAACCTGGCGCTATCGACCGAAGCATTGCTCCATCGGATGCAGGTGGATACTATGAATACCGGTACCGACCGACGACGAGCCGCGTTGGTGGAGGTGTTCATGACCAGGCACAAGGCGAATCATGCCGACGGGAAGCCCTCCTGCTTCCGCGAGGAGCATGGGTTTCCAGCCACCGCGTTCCTCGTGTGCGCGTTGGTGGGCAGGTACGTTTTGTTTGTGACGTTCCGTGGGTGGGTATAGCATCTTGATCGTATGCGCAGTCGCGTGAATGAAGTCAAGAGGACCCTGTGGACGGTGCTGGAGGCATTGGACCGATTGAGTCGTCCGTCCGAGCGAGTGGTGCGAACTGCCGGGGGCATCCCCATGACGCTGACAAGGCTTGGCACTGGCTGCGAGGTGCGGAGACCGATCCGCGTGATTCTACCGACCATCCATGCGGTGGCACCCCTCGTGCAACAAACAATCCACGCATTCTGCGACGAAACGGGTGCGTCACCTGCCTCGTTTCAAGTGCGTGTGGATATGGCAGCCAGCGACCGCCAGCGGCTCTTCCAGGCCGCGGACGCCGCGGTCGCCGTGTCAGGGACGATCGTGATGGAGACCACACTGGCCGCAGTGCCCACGGTCGTGATCTACCGAGCGAATCGCGTGACGGAGGTGCTGGCCAAGCAGCTCAGTGCCGTTGGCTTTGTATCCATTCCAAACCTACTGTTGGGCAGGTATGTGGGTGGGTGCTTCCGTTCCATGGGGGGAAGCCACCAGCGACGCTGTATTGTACTCAAGTATGTGTCACTGTTGTACGATAGAGCCGAGATCCCGGAGCTTCTCTTCTCCCACTGCACAGCCGAGACGATCTCGGACGCGGTGAGGTACGTACCATAGCTGTGGTGTGGAGTGTCGTGGCGAGTTGTGTCGTTGACACTTGGTCTGTTATAATACTGTAGCTCCATCTATCGAGGCACCCATCGCCACGCTGACATCTCCCAACTTGCCCACGCCCTGAGTACGTTGACACCGTGGACCAACGCGGCAGTGGAGGCAAGGGAGCTTCCGGTGCCTGCACGAGGCAGCGACTTGGCGGCCCACGCGGTCTGGCAATCCCTCCATGAGGAATACCGGTACAGTGAATAAAATACACAATGATCTTGACTTGTACAGATCCGTTGCGGTCCCGTGAGGTTATCCACTCGTCCACGTGATGCCAGTGATACTACTACTAAAGTACTATTACATGCTGTACAGTAGCGACACGAGGGGTCCATCCATCCCACGCTCGTGTGTGTTTCATCCATCACCCGTCGCAACCGACCCGCTGCTTGATCCACCACAAAGCCACGACACGCATGGCAACACGACCCAAGGAGGAGCTACGGTTGGGTTAAGGAGCTACGGTACGCACAGCCCGGCCTCACTAGTACGATTTTGATACAAATCACAAGTTAGGTATATTAAGACACCTTCTATTCGGAGCTGAAATCGTGTTTCCACCCGTCCCTCATGATATCTAACTGTGAGTATGTTGGAGCCATTTACACTAACTTAAGCGTGTGCTACAGTACTGCACCACATCCCTCTGTAACCGTAGAACTGCATCCTTCTCTTGGCAGTATTGTACAGTATTAATATAATATACTGTAAACATATTATGTTTACATATAGTATTATTTCAATAATACACCAGCCCGTGGTAAGTACAGTACGAAGTAGGCACGAGTGAAGGTTTCATTTCGAGAACCTTCACTCCCGCCGCGATCTGCATCAGCAAAGATCATCATGATCTTTATCATCATGAACATCATGAAGGAAGGAAGAAGAGATGATCACTGCGACACGCAGCAGCCACAACCGTTATTAATACACTGTCCATACTGTACTTTACACTGTGGTTCTACTGTACATACAGTATCCTCAAAAGATCCTCTCTGTTCCACAGCACGTGCAGCTCCTGATTTCTGAATCGACCATCGCGACTGTACAGTACTACCGGTAATAGAGCAGTACGGCATCGTTAGGATGTAGCCGCTCCCACAACCTGTGGATGGGCCTCAAGCTCTGGGAATTCCTCGCGCCACCGCAGTCTCGAATCCCATGGCTGGATGCAGAGAATGCACGTCGTGCCATGCTTGTCTGCACTGTGTGTCTGATACCCCAGGCCCTGGGGTCGTGTTTGTTCTGTATTTATAAATACGACTTGAGTGTACAGTATTCTTACCGTAATACAGTATTATTTTAATAATACTGTATTACGGTAAGAATACTATTAAAATAGCAGCGGCGGAAGAGATGGGGTTTGTCTATGTCACCCAGACCGATTCGGTGGATTCACGCTTTTGAGCCAATCAGATGAAGGTGATGACTGCCCAATCCAGCAACCTGTGCGCGCCTCCTTGACCTCTCTGCTAGTCCTGACCGCCTTTCTCAGCATCGCTGTGGTTCTTCTGTGGCTCACTCCACCCTCTGCATGACCTCGGGAGAGCCAAAACGTAGCATACGACAAACAGGAACCGAGACGGCAATGGGGGCGATGAATTGCTTCCATCAACGCCGTCCGGTGCAGGGCTCCGACAATACAGTGTCTAATGCATTGAACTCCATCTACAGACAATAATCTATTTCGCAATTTGAGCATCAGCAATAATAGTTATTGCCGAGATTGCAATGTATTGAATCACTAAGGCACGAGCAACGACGCGTTCCAAAGCTCTCTGTTCACCTTCAAGAACATGAACAGTTCAAAGTTTGCCGGCAGCATCGAGCTGCGGTGGGGTGTAAGCACATACTTACACTCAGAAAATAATCTCTCGCACCTGTTGCTTGTCGGGGGAATGGAGCGTGCGAGCGGCCTGTAGGTGACGCCACTGCGCTCGCTCGTCCGTGGCTTCTTGGCGCGCCAGAGGATACTGGTCGCGAAGTCGGCGTCTGCCTCGGGCTCGGGAGAGGCATCGACCAGAAGCGCGAACGGCTCGAGCTGCTTCCGGTTGGTGCTCAAGAGAGGGAGGTCGCTCGTGAGCTTGGCCATCGCCCTCTCGAAGTCCGGCGAGTGGACGATCGTGGCGCTTGCGTTGAGATACGTATCCATCACTGGATACTTGTCAACGCAAGCGTCAAAGAGAAGGCGAACCTCGCCAAGCGTGCGTCCAGGGTACTGGAGCTTGACACACACACTGTCAAGCTCCAGTAGGTTCTTGTGAAGCGCCACCATCCGACGATGCGCTGGTCCGATCGGGACGATATCCTCCACCGCTGGCGCTTGAAGGATAGCGTCCTGGATGTTTACGTAGCGGTCAATCATTTGAAAGACCGAGGACCAGCGCGTCGCGTTGGCGCGCACAGCGCTCAAGTCTATGAACTGGCGGGGGGGTGGCGGCGTTATTGGGAGTGCGGAGAGTAATCATCATATTCTGGATCTGAGTAGTCAGATCCGAGTAGTCAGATAAAAACTTGACCACAGCCAGATTGAATCGATGGCTGGCACATCCGACTAGCGGAACGCCGAGCTTGGTCGCGATGGACTGGTTGGTTGTGCAATTGTCGGCCACCAAGAACGCAATCTGCGAGGTCACCTTGCCGTAGACATCAAGGATCTTGTCCAAATGCTCGATGTGAGCGTCGGCCGACTGGCCATCTTCCATTGGCGACAGACCAATCAAGCGCTCGACGCGCGCATCTTGCACGCAGTACACCGCAAACACACCGACAAAGTGGTATGGCCCCGATGACCAGCCGTCAAACATGATCCCGAACCGAGACCCCATGTCCTCGGCAATGCGCTGCCCAACACGCTTAGCCACTTGACGCATGCTTGCCTCCAACGTCTCAGCAGTTGTTGGCTTCATTTCCACGAGCTTGCGCGTGAGGGCGTTCTCGACTTCGCTGAGCGGCATGTTGCGTTCCACAACCTACTGCATCCAGTCGTAGAGGTTGGCTGTCGCCTCATCAACGAAGCCAAAGGCCTCGAGAGGGGTCACACGCGCAAGCAGGAACTTGTTGTAGTCAACTTGGTAGTCAGGATGCGCGATTGCCAGGTGGCCTTTGAGATTCGTGAACCCACTTCCAGCGGCTTGCTTGCGTACCGCACCACATACGTTGCACTTGTAGTGGTCGGTGTCGGTCGTCGTGAAGAAGAATGCGCACACTTGCTTGTTGGTCGGGGCAGTCGTCATGGAGAAAGTTCGAGTATTCGACAATGAGCAGAAAGAGATTGATTTGGTGTAGTCGAGTGGCTGGACACGCACAGCCCTCCACTGAGTGCGTCAAGAGTGCTCCACAACCACTGAAGCCGGCCATAGGGACCGCGGTTCGGCCTGGTTCAATTATTATTGGTCCAATATCCCGTATACGGTTTTCGGAGTTTTCCAATAATGAATAATTGCTGCACAATACATTGCAAAATAACTGATACTGTACGGAATAATTTTCTCGGAGCCCTGGTCCGGTGGAAGGAGGTGGTCGTGTTCCAGGGTTGTACTCAGTATGATGGGTGTACCGTGTACACTGTATAGACGCCTACTCCACAGCTTCTCCTGTCCGGATATGGGCTGACTGGCACACCATCCCGCTATTAATAGCACGTTCTCTTTTTGTCTCCTCAGGTCAGTCATTCTAATCTCTTATTTTTTTAAAAAAGACACAAGAGATTATTAAAATAAGCGATTTTAATCTCTTTTGTCAGTCGTTTTTTTAACTTTAACTTAGTTTTTTTGCAACATTTAGGGCTCGTTCGGATGCTGCTATGTGATATATAGTGCTATATTAGTCAATTCGGGGTTTCCTGTCGGCTAAATACGCGATTTTCCCCTAACCGCGATACTATAGCCCAATATTCACCTCGGGAGGTGTATTTTCAAATTATCACGTAACCTTCGTAAAACCCACCCTAGCCCCAGGTTACTCGGTTATATTCGTGAAAGCACTCAAAGCAGGTGTGCATAATCAGGCCTATTGAGTAGAAAAGATACAAACTTTATCACTTATAGCCGGATATAGCAGCATCCAAACGAGCCCTTAAAAATGTTGCCTCTCATCTACGCTATTATATTTTTAAAAAGATATAATAGCGAAGATGAGAGGCAACAGCCTCGTGATACAGGCATGATGTCACTATTCAACGAAAAGAACCTCATCGATACGAACTCTGGGTCATCGCAGCATTTTGGAACATGGCGAGTCGCACGTGGCGCGTGCTCGCGCTGGCGGCGGCGCTCGCCGCTGTGTCTCCACAGCAAAGCCACGCGCTGTCGCTCGCACACGCTGACAGCAGCGGTGACGCAGACGACGTGTTCAGCTACGGCTTCTCCGAGTGCGTGGACCACAAGCGCACGCTGTACTTCTACACGGACGAAGAGCTCACTTGCAAGGACGCGACCACCGTCGTCTCCAAGCGTGTGTTGTCGCCACGAATGATCCACCATGTTATGGACATTGAGGCTGATGAATTCTTGTGTACGGCAGCCCCTGTACATGGCCTGCGCTGCGACATCGTGTGTGACAAGGGCTACTTCCTCGGCGCCAAGTGAGTCCTCCACACAACAGACCTATCCAGCCATACACTGACATCGTATTCCCTGAAGTTTCTCGGGCGATGTCCCCGTGTCAGGCTGTGAGAAGTGCCTACACGGCCAGTACTCGCTGGGCGGTGGCAAGCTCTACTCGAAGCGCACCAAGTCCTGGACCAACCCACTGCCCATTGATGTCTGGCTATTGTATCGGACCCATGCCCTGCCTTGGACAGTAGACACTCACACCATATCTGTAGATCCACAGCGACTGCGTGACGCGGAACCTGTACACGAACGAGTGGCAGCCCAACTGCAACCCGTGGCGCGCGACCAAGGACGGCAGCATGCTCGAGTCGGGCGACAACAGCGACATCCTGGAACAGTTCGAGGCCGGACGGCTCTTCTCCTCGCTGCGCATCAGCGCCACGTTCGTGCGCAATGGTAGCGTCACGTTCAAGTACCGCGTGAGCGCCGAGCCGCCGTACGACGGCCTGGTCTTCGGCATGGACGACCAGACCGTGATGGAGATTGTGTCCCGTACCAGCGGCTGGGAAGAAGCCGTGTACCAAGTGCCTCCTGGCGCGCACACGTTCACGTGGGATTACACCAAGGACTTTAGCGGTGATGGTGGTGAGGACAAGGCGTACATCAAGGTGATCGAGCTGGTGGGTACGTCGTACTCGGACACGTTCTGCCACCCGTGCGGCAGCGACGCCACCATGACCGGTGGCTCCTTGTGTGCCTTCTGCAAGGCAAACGAGTACGCGGCGCCTCGCTCCGACAGCGAGCTGGATTTCGCGTGTTACAACTGCCCCAAGAACACGTACTCGCCCAAGGGATCGATCGGCCTCGAGTCGTGTGTCTCGCGACGCCCGTGTTCGTCGGACGACGTGGTGGAAGAGCTCACGCCGTGTATCAATGGCAAACGCAACGTCACGTTCGCGTGGAGCGAACCGCGCAGGTGCGATCTCAAGATGCCAGGCGCCAGCGAACTGCCCTCGCCCAAGGTCAACGCCGAGTGTGACGCCTGCGAGCGTGGCTACCGCTTGAATGACGATGACGAGTGTGAGAAATGCCCCAAGGGCCTGCGTCTGAATGGAGATGGCGAGTGCACCCAGTGTCCGGCTGGTCTGGTGGCTGTGAACCTGGCCGCGTACGGCCGTGGCACGACCAAGGGATGGAGCGAGTGGCCGCCGATCGTGGACGCTGTCGCGGCGCAGAAGAATGGGTGGAAGCTGACGCGCGACGGCATCGTCTTCGTGCCAGACTCGATTCCACCAAGCGTCTTGGCCGAGTCGACGCGGTTCGCGCTGCCCTTCAACGTCACGTTCATGAACAAGGGCACGATGGAGATCATGTACGTGCTGAAGAACGTACCGACGTTTGAGAACGACGGCGTGCGTGCCTGGCTGGAGATCGAAGCTGAGGACGCCGATGCGAGTGTGCCCACCAAGAGCGACAGTGATACGAGCAACGCCGGAGATGATGCTGAGGGTGACCTGGATACTGTCGATGTCGACGGCGACGGCGTGGGTGAGCGTGTGATCCACTTGGCCAACGGCGGTACGAACGGCACGTCACAGGAGAGCTTCGACTTCAGCATCACGGCGCCCACCACGACTTTCTTCCGGCTTGTGCTGCGTACATCGAGCCCAAAGGCCGCACGAATGGTCGAAGCCAAGCTCTTCTACCTGCGACTGGAAGGCACTGAAGACGGCGCTGGTGTGAGCTGCACCTCGTGTGCACCGGGTTTCCAGGCGATCCACTCGAGCGACTTCAATGGCTGCCGCAAGTGCCCGGCGGGTTCGTTCGCTGGCGTGGTCAACCACATGACGGTGTGTGAGAAGTGCCCGGCGAATACCTGGTCCAAGGAAGGCGCGACTCGGTGCGAGCCGTGCGGTGCCAACACGCTGAGCGACACTGGCGCAGTGCGATGCTCCCCGCCCACCACGCTCAGTGTCCCAGCCGTGAGCAACTCGTCGACCGCCAAGTCGGCCAACTACTCGTACAATATTGAGCTGCTCCAGTCGATGGTCTGGGGCAACCTCACGAGCATCATGGATGGCGAGGCGGTTGATGAAGTGGACGAAGAAGACCTGGGCAAAGCCTGGGACACTGGCCGCGTCGAGGGCGGACCGGTGACGCCGGCCCACGTCACCAAAGTGGACGCGTCCACCTCGATGATGACGGGGCTCTTCCGTCCCGTGAACAGTGCGTGGAAGAAGGCGCTCACTGGCCACGTGAAGCAGGATCTGACGAGCGAGGCGGACGCGGAACGACCGTACATCGTGATGCTGAGTGTACTCAATTCCAAGGACGCTGGCGGCTCGTTCAAACAGAAGACGAACCGATACGGCGAAGTCCAGTGCTCTGTACCTGCCGTAAGTTCCTGTGCCGTTGACCTTGAATCACAGGCGCTGACTGGACTGACGTGAAACCGTGATGCATGCAGCAATGGAAGGTGACGAGCGGCGGGAACCGGCTGGCGATCGAACCAGCCGCCGATGGCTCGGGTCTGACGGTGGAGTACACCGACGGCTCTCGCTGCCGAAATGGCCGCGCGGTATCCACGACCATCAACTACATCTGCGACCTCAAGGCTGGTGCGTACTTGGAGCAGGCGTGAAGCTTGATCAACGGTGCACTGACGTGGTGACTTGATGGTATCAGGCACGCCGGACCGGCCAACGCGGGTCAAGTACCATGCCGACACGTGCCACCTCTCGCTCGAGTGGCGCACGGCGTTTGCGTGTCCAATCTGTGACGAGGCGTACTTTACAGAGGCCAAGTCGACGTGCGCGGACGGTCAGCAATCGGTCTCGTATGCGCGGCTGACCCCGTGCTACGGTGGCGACGACCCGGAGATGTTTGGCGTGCACATCACGACGTGCTCGCAGGATTTGGTCTTGGATTCGCAGGCGCTGTACACGGCGTACGCCGTGATCTCGATCGTCGCGTTCGTGATCCTGCTGCTGCTGGTAGGCATTCTCCTCATCCACCGCAAGTACCGCAATGTAAGTTAGCTCCATACCTTGGAGGAGGAGCATCACCACTGACGCTGGCGTGTGGGCTTGGGTAGGCGTACAACGATTACTTGTACCTCAAGAGCAAGGCGCCCGTGAACGAAGTCATTTCCAACGACGGCAAGAAAGAGGCGACGTTCGAGTTCACGCCGAATTCCACGGCGATCCACAGCTCGTCACCGACCAGTATGGGTGACAGTAGTCTCTTCTCGCCGACGGAGGAGGAAGAGAAGGACGACGAGAAGAACGCTCGCATCAACAGCGTCTAGATATCGAACGAATCGCACATAGGCAGCCGCTTGGCCACGCTCAGAAGGCGTCCGTTTTCGTCCCACAACTTGGTCGCTGGTGTCGCCGATGGCACGTGCTTGAGGGTATCAGCAGCAGTATCGTTGGCCTGTGGCTTCTTCTTCTCCTTCTGCTGCTTGATTTCGACCTCCGTCTTCACGTTCTTCCGGGAATGTGTCACCGTCGTCTTCCTTTCGGCCAATGCCTGTGTCACCTTCTGGCGTCGTTTCATCCACGAACACAGAATCGCAATGTCCTGACTGCCGTGCGTTGTCGCACAGAGCAGGTCGCCTCGCTCGAGCTCTTCAAACCCTGACACCCGCTGCAGATACTTGCGATTCCCAGCCACGAGTTCCCGATACAAGTGACCGACAGGCTCTGCCAGTACAAACTTGACTTGGATATGGGTCTTGAGCTGCTCCATCGACGTGCAGCTAAGGTACAGCATACCCTTGTGCCGCTTGCCATACAGATACACGCCACACAGCACTCCATCTTCTATTGCCTGCTCGGTTATCGGCACCTGGCGATCGCTCCCCGCATGCGTCTCAGTGTACCTCTTCAGGTACGACTTGGTACATGATGGTTCGACTGGTAGAGACAGCGGGTGTACTGGCGCTGGGGCCACCGTCTTGGCCTGGAGCAGGTCAGTGTACTTGGACGTGGACACGCGTCGGTAGTGGTACTCTATCGCCTTGGCGTGGCGCTGTTGTGCAGTCTCCTGGATCTTACGTGCCGTGCTTTGGCGAGTGATGTGCTGGCCAAAACTCTTGCTCTGGTACTGTCTCCAGAACGCTGCGTCGCTCAACAATCGACGCACTGGAGATGTCTTGGCCTCTTGCTTGATTGCCTTCTGTGTGCGATTAATTGGGGGAAACACGCGTCGGGTTGTGGCGTGTGGTTTGGTTGCTTGGCGTCGCTCCAATCGCGCTGTGAAAGCCTTCATCTTTGGACTGGTGAGTGGTGACAATGGTCGTTCATCGACTGCTTCTTCACGGGAGTCGGGTGGGCTACTCTCCTTCTCCAGCGTCATGCAGTCTTCGTCGAGGCCGCCGCTTCCAGACAGTGCTTCCATCAGCTCCTGTAGTTCTCCTGCGAGTGTGTTGAGCTCGAGCAGCAGCGCTGGCTCAGTCGATGGTGCGGTAGAATGTGTCACAGGTGGATTGGAGTCATTTCGTCCATAGTGCGCTTCCCTGAGCCAGCAGCGATTCAGTATTGACACATCTTGATATAGAGGGTATCATGTATGCTACGAGCGACTTACCTGTCGTCTTCCTCCACGTCAAGTTGGGAGAGGAGAGCGAGGCATTCGTCAGCGATGGACGCAGCAGACACTTTCTCTTCTCGTTCTTGCTGGTCGGGGTCGTCATGAGCGTCACCACAGAGCTGAAGAAGCTGTGCAGAGCAGGTCTCTAGCTCGCTGAGTAGATCGCTCGCACTGCTGTGGCTCTGATCGTCGTCGGCGTGCATGCACGCGCGGGTCATCTCTGGTTGATAACTTGCTGTAGGTCCATTTTGGGAAACCTGTGCAATCAAATGTTGAAGTGAAACTCTTCCCTCTATCATTCGATATTCTGTATGTGAAGTGGCCCACCCTAATCGACGACGCTACACTATGTGGTCCACGTGAGTTTAGTCCTGGTGACGCTTCACGCTTCACAAGTTGAAGAGCTCCCCAAGCGTCACCCACACACAACAGTCCGTCGTCCGTCCCACCGCGCGCCATGGACCACGACGAGAACAACGAAGATGAGCGGCGTATGTACGTCACGTCGCTTCTCGCGTGCATGTGGGGGCGCCATGCAGCGCTCCGTGGCGGTGACACCAAGTCGGAAGAGGCGCTCAACACGTTTCTCGACGACGCCCACTGCCCCGTGCTCATCGCACGCCTCGAGTCCGAGGGCGACGTCAAGGGGAAAGAAGCCATCGTGTTCTCCACACAAGTACAGGCGCCGTCGTCCTCCCCGGAGTCCCCTGCGCCCGTGAGCGAGGCGGTCTTCGTCAAGCTCAATACGCAGCCACTCACGCCGGACAACATGGCACGCAACGTCCAAGTAACCTCGATGACCACGCAGTCGCCACTGCTGAGCTTATACCAGAGCCTGCATAACGTGTACGCGCCATTGCTGCTGCGCAACGACGCGACTGCGGGGCGGCTGTCGCAGAAGCTCAAGGACGTGCTGATCGAGTTGGACGCGGGCCTAGGCTGCTCCGTGGTGCCTGGCGGCAGTGCCAAAGTGGACGAGAGTTCCCCCGCCGCGTTGATGAGCATCGCGAGCATCACCGACGAGTTCAAGTACTGGGAGAGCGACACACACCGCAATGCGACGCGTGCTCGCAAGTTCAGTGAGGCTTTTGACAGCATCCAGCAGCGGTACTCGCAGCTGGAGACGCTGACGATGGAGGAAATGGGGGAGCTGCTGGACGAGACCAAGGAAGCGCTAGATGAGATCTGGCGCAGGCCCATGAGCGGCAGCAGTGCGCCGTTCCCTCAGGCACGAATGGACCACGTGCTGGGCCTTGTCGGTGCGGCGATCAACTCGTTCATCGCCGCGCAGACCAAAGACCTTGACCTCTGGACGGGCAGTATCAACGATGTCAAGGCCCGTCTTGAGCAATCGATCGAACTGTGTGAAAAGTGGATCGCCGCGATCGAGAGTTTAACGGTCGAGAACTGGCCTTACTTTGATGAACACAAGTGGGAAGGCCCCAAGTCGACCCAGGACGTGGTGCTCAAGCACCTGGCCGAGCGCATTGATGAAGTCGTGCGGCTACGTACGACGTTCGAGGAGCTCGCGACGCTGCTGCCCCGCAGCATGGTCAAGGACGTCACGGGCTCCATCTTCACACCGTTCCATGGCATCAAGGCACTCTACTACAACCCGTACTCGGAGAAGCAGTGGAAGACAGCCGTGCGCAAGTTCGAAGGCATGCTAGGACCACTCGAGGCCCAGGTCGGCGCGATCCTACGCGAGCAAATCAACGCCGCTGTTGGCGCAGGCAAGGTGAACGCGACCGTGCGACTACTTCAGCGCTACTGCAACCTGCTGCGGCGTCCGTCGCTGGCCAAGGCACTCGCAGGTGAGCGTGACACGCTGCTCACACAGCTACAGGCCCACGTGGATCAGATGCAAAGTGACTTTGACACGCGGTCCTCAGCGTCCTCGTCGTCCTCCGCAGTATTCTCCGAGAAAGGGCTCCACATCGCCAAGACGCTCAGTCCAAATGTCAACATGATTGTGTGGGCGCACATTCTTCAGACTCGCGTGAGCGAAGCCGGGAGGCTTGCACGTCTCGTGCTCAGTGATCTACCTGGGTTCAAGGAACTCACTCGCAAGACCGAGCGGCTCGAGAGCGGCGTGTACGATCTGCTGCTGGACAAGGTGACGGACTGGCAGGCCGAGTTCAAGGCGCAGCTCAAGAAGGATGGCGGCTCGGCGCTGCGTATCAGCGGCAAGCTCATGTACTTTGATGACGACGGCCTGCTCGTGGTCAACTTTAGCGAGTTCCTGGTCACGCTGCTTCGCGATGTGCGGCAGCTCACGGAGATCGCTGCCCAGCACAAGCAGCTCCACCGCAAGAGCAGCAGTACTGGTACGAGCGACAAGCTCGAGTGGGTACCCGAGGACGTGCGCGAGATCGTCGACACTGCCGAAAAGTACTACCGCTTTGGCGTCGCGCTCAAGAAAGTGGCCAACTTTTACAACACGATCGGTGCGCAGATCATCCCGGAGCAGAAACCGATGCTGCTCAAGTCGCTGCTGCGGTTTGACGGACTGGTCCAAAGCCAGGATGCCAAGCACGCCACCGACAAGCACAAGCCAGTGTCGTGGAAGAACCTAGAAGAGACCAACGACTACGTGACGCAACTGCAGACCGAGGCAGACAAGCTGGCCGGCGAGATGCGCAAGCTCAAGCAAGCCCACGATAAACTCCGTGACGAGTTGGTCCGACTCATGGACGTGGATCTACTGCGCCACCCGGACCGCTGGAAGGGCCACTGGGACGAGATCAACAAGTACGCGACGGGCATTGCGAAAAAGTACGACTCGAACGGCGCCCAGTGGCTGCTCTTCTGGGACCACCAGGTGTACAAGGTGCTCGAGAGCGGCTACCAATTGGGGCTCGAGATGCTCCACGAGAATCTACCAGACGTCAAGGCGATCGCCACCGATCTCGTCTTCCCCAAGGCGGATGGAGGTGGCAGTCGTAGTGGCAGCAGCTCGTCCAAGAACCGATCCAATGGGTCACTCACGCTGTTGCTGGACCCGCCCGTCGAGGAGCTCCGGTCCAAGTACTACAAGGCACTCAAGACGTTTGTGGCGCGGCCGAACCGGTTCAAGGGCTTTGGGAAGAAGCCATTCGCTGCCATGTGCGACGCCAACGCCACGAACCTCGTGACCGTGTATGCGACGTGTGAGCAGCTCTTCTTCAAGCTCGAGGTACTGCGCTACAACTACGAGCCCTGGAGTGTATGTGCGCGACTACCTGGCGTCAGTGGTGACAGTGAGGCGCTGCTCGAGGCCGTGCTGCAGGAGCCAGGTGACTGGGAGACCAACCTCGAGATGTACAAGGCCAAGAAGAAAGAAGTCGACAAGCTGCCCGACATTGTCAAGCTCGACTGCATCCACGTGTCGCTCACGCGGTTCAAAGAGACGCTGCGCAGCCACTTGCACAAGTTCCACAAGGCACTCCTCGAGTTACTGCTGCAGTCCACCAAGAGCCACGTCGAGGTCGTGGGTGCATTCGTCACCACGTCGATGAACAAGCTGCGTACGCTGCCACGGTCCATCGCAGAGATCACGCAGGCCCAGCACGACTGGAAGGAGATCGAGGCCAAACGTGGCGTTATGAAGGCCCACTTTGACAAGGCGTCTGCCAAGCGCAAGATGCTGGTCGAGATCCTTGCAAGTACACCACAGATTTCACTGCCGGCGATCGATGATCTCCAGGTCCAGATCAATGCACTACCGCAGCAGTGGGATGAATTCGAAGTCGCGCTCGAGGCGTTCAACGAAATGATCGAGGACGCCCGCACCAACTTGAAAGGCGAACTCGAGACGCAGGTGATTGAGTGCAACAGCGAGATCGACAAGTTCCGCCAGCGGTGGCTCACGCTGCGGCCTGTCGAGGTCAAGTCGTGGCGCGACAGTGACCTCGTCGAGGTCTATGCGGCGATGGCCGAGTGGCAGGAGAAGCTGGCGGCCCACAAGGCCCTGTGCCACGAGCTGGCGTCCAACTGCGCAGCGTTCGCGATGGCCGAGCCAACGTTCGATGGCCTGGATGTCCTAGACCAGGACATCACCGACGTGGACAAGAACTGGAGCGTCTACCGCGAGTTCCGCGAGGAGGTCCAGGCGATGGCGGCCAAGGACTGGATCTCGTTCTCCATTAACATGTTTGCCCTGCAGGACAGTGTCCAGAAATGGGTGGACGCCGCGAGGCAGCTGGGCACCAAGACCGTGATCGTCCTTGAGAAGATCCAGGAGTTTGCCACGCACGTCAAGCGTGCGATGCCCACACTCAAGCTGTGTCGCGGTGAGCCGTTCAAAGAGGACCACTGGACCGAGCTGCTGCTGCGCCTTGGGATGCCACGTGACGTGCGTACGGCAACGCTGACGCTGGGCCACTTTCTTGACCGCATCGAGGTGCTGGAGACGGCACAGACACTGCAGTTTGTCAAGGGGCTCCACGCTCGCGCCCAGGGCGAAGTCACGATCCGCGATGCACTCAAGGAGCTGCGTGGCTGGACAAGTGCTGCCAAGCTATCGCTGCTCGAGCACGTCCACGACGGTCGCCGCGTGTGCATCATCAAAGACTGGAAGGAGATCATGCTTGAGTTGGGCGACAACCAGTCGCTGCTGGCGTCGCTCAAGGACTCACAGTTTTTCAAGCCGTTCGAGCAGGAAGCCAAGCAGTACGAAGACATGATGACCGTGGTGGATCAGGCGCTGACGCAGCTCAACATCATTCAGCGCAAGTGGGTCTTTCTTGAGCCCATCTTCTTCAAGGGCGCGCTGCCGTCTGAGCAAGTCCGCTTCGACAAAGTGGACAAGGAGTTTGTGGCGATCATGGCCAAACTGGAGCAAGAGCCGATGCTGTTCACGCTGGCCGACGACCGCGAGCTGCCCGGTCTCCTGGGCAAGCTCACGACCATGCTGGACCAGCTCGAGCGGTGCCAGAAGGCGCTGGCTGATTTCCTCGAGGAGAAGCGGTCGCGCATGCCGCGGTTCTACTTTATCGGTGACGAGGACTTGCTCGAGATCCTCGGCCAGTCCCAGAACCCGGCCGTGATCCAGTCCCACTTGAAGAAGCTCTACCAGGGCGTCTACCGCGTCGAGTTCTCCAGCGACAAGACCGAGATCGTGGCCATGTGCAGCGCCAACAACGAGAGCGTCCTGCTCCACAAGCCCGTGCCGGTGACCAACCAGGTGGAAGAGTGGCTCGAGCAGTTCACCGAGGAGATGCGGCGCACCATCCGTGCACTGGTCGCCCAGTGCGTGGCCAGCAAGGCGTCTAGTGACTACTACACACAGTTCCCGTCCCAGGTCCTATGCCTCGCCGAGCAGATCCGTTTCTGCCAGCAGGCCGAGGCCGCGATCAAAGACGGCAGCGTGGGCGAGCTCAAGCAATCCCTACTGGAGACACTGCGTGCACTCACGTCGCTGGACTTGACCACCGAGGTGCTCACGAGTTTGAAAGTCAAGGCGCTTGTGCTTGACCTCGTACACCACATCGACGTGTGCGACCAACTACTCAAGGAGAACTGTCGCTCGACCAAAGACTGGATCTGGCAAAAGCAACTGCGGTTCTACCTGCAGGATGACCCCACGGCCAAGAGCCCTGCGGTAGTCATCCGCATGAATGACGCGTGCTTTGACTACACGTACGAGTACCAGGGCAACGCGCCCAAGCTCGTGCACACGCCACTCACGGACAAGTGCTACCTCACGCTGACCCAGGGCATGCACATGGGCTTTGGTGGCAACCCGTACGGCCCAGCAGGCACGGGCAAGACCGAGTCGGTCAAGGCGCTCGGTGGTCAGTTCGGGCGCCAGGTGCTGGTCTTTAACTGCGACGAAGGCATCGACTTCCAGGCCATGGGTCGTATCTTTATTGGGCTGGTCAAGTGCGGAGCGTGGGGGTGCTTTGACGAGTTCAACCGCTTGAAAGAAGACCAGTTGTCGGCCATCTCGCAGCAGATCCAGGTCATCCAGGACGCCATCAAGGACCACACCAAGCACATCACGCTGCTCAACCGCGACGTCGACGTTGACTTTAATGCGGGCATCTTCGTGACGCTCAACCCGGCGGGCAAAGGCTACGGCGGTCGCTCCAAGCTGCCTGACAACTTGAAGGCGCTCTTCCGTCCAGTGGCCATGGGCAGGCCGGACAACAACCTCATCGCCGAAGTCATTCTGTACTCGGAAGGCTTCAGCGAGGCCAAGGATATCGCGTCCAAGGTCGTCTCACTGTACACACTCTCGGGCCAGTTGCTGTCCCCGCAGCAGCACTACGACTGGGGCTTGCGTGCATTGAAAGCCGTGCTCAACACGGCGGGCAAGCTGCTCCAGGCCGCCAAGAAGGAGCTGAGTGAGAGTGGCGACGGCACGCGCCTCACACCAGCACAGGAGACCGAGATCCTGATCAAAGCCGTGCGTATCAACACGCTGTCCAAGCTCACGTTCGTCGACTCGGCTCGCTTCCTCGCGCTGATTGGCGACGTGTTTCCAGGCGTCAACTCGGCAGACCTCGCGGGCGGTAAGCTGGCCGACGCGATCCGCGAGGTCATGGTCGCCAAGCCGTTCTTCCTTCAGGTGGACGAGCTTCAAGTGCGCAAGATGTTGCAGCTCAAAGAATCGCTGGACCAGCGCATGGGCTGCGTGATCGTAGGCCCGTCGGGCAGCGGCAAGTCGACCGTATGGCAGATCCTCCAGGCTGCGCTGATCAAGTGCGGGCAGCTAGTGAAGACCCACGTGATGAACCCAAAGTCGATGCCGCGCGAGCGCCTGCTAGGCCGCATGGACCTGGACACACGCGAGTGGGCGGACGGTGTGCTCACGGACGCAGCCCGCACGGTCATGAAGGAGCCCGAGACCATACGCTCGTGGATTATCTGCGACGGCGACGTGGACCCAGAGTGGATCGAGTCGCTCAACTCGGTGCTCGACGACAACCACTTGCTCACGCTGCCCAACGGCGAGCGCATCAACTTTGGACCGAACGTCAACTTTGTGTTTGAGACCCACGACCTGCGCTTCGCCTCGCCCGCCACCATCTCACGCATGGGCATGATCTTCCTCTCGGATGAAGACGTGGATGTCCACCGACTCGTGAGCAAGTGGCTGCTCACGCAACCCGAGAATCGACGCACAAATTTACGCGACTGGATCGACGAGCTCTTCACCAAGGCACTCGACGAGTTCCACAAGTTTGAGTTCATCGTGGACACGACGATCGTCGGCTCGATCTTGAACGGACTCAGCCACATCGCGACCGCCACCACACGCTCCGAGTTTGTCGTCGCTTTGATCCGCGGCCTCGGCGCGAATCTCTCGGTCGCCCATCGCACGGCGTTCGCCAAGACCATGTTCATGATGGCCGGCGAGCGCCCGCCCGACATGAGCGCGCCGCTAGACTGCTACTGCGTCGGCTCGAGCTTGCAGTCGTACGAGACCAAGCGGGATACCTACGGTGCGATGGATGGCAAGCTGGATCGCTGCGACCTCGCCTCGTGCCAGGACGCCGTCGTGCCTACTGTCTCAGTGCAGCGTGGTCTCAAGACGATCGAGCCGTGGGTGGACAACATGGAGCCGTTCATCCTCGTGGGCCCAGAGGGCTGCGGCAAGAACATGCTCATCCGCCAGGCCTTCCGCAACTGCAAGAACGTCAACGTGACGGTGCTCCACTGCAACGCGCAGACCACGGCCGACCACGTGATCCACAAGATCGCGCAGTGCTGCTCACTGTACTCAACGACCACGGGCCGTGTCTACCGCCCACGTGACTGCGAGCGCCTCGTGCTGTACCTGAAAGACATCAACTTGCCCAAGCCGGACGAGTACGATACGTGCATGCTCATTGCGTTCCTGCAGCAACTGCTCACGTTCAACGGCTTCTACGACCAGCAACTCGAGTTTCTGGGCATCGACAAGATCCAGATCGTCGCGAGCATGAACGCTGCGACCACGGTGGGCCGCCACCCGCTCTCCACACGCTTCACGGCGATCGTACGCGTCGCGTCCATGGATTACCCGTCCTCGGACGAGCTCCAGGTCGTCTACTCGACGTTCCTCGAGGCCGTGTTCAACGACGCTAGTGTCAATGCGACCTGGCGCGACAGTCGCGAGAACCGCGACAAGCTCGCCAAGTCACTTGTCGAGGTCTTTGACGCCACCAAGACCAAGTTCACGGTCGACGACCACCGCCACTACCTGTTCACACCGCGCGACTTGACCAAGTGGGTCTTTGCACTGGTGCGGTATGACTTGGAGAGCGATCATGTGCTGGATATCATCGCATACGAGGCGCAGCGGCTCTTCCGCGACCGCCTCGTGGACCAGGACGCCGTGGCCAAGTTTGACGGCATCCTGAGCCTCGTGCTCAAGCAGCAGTGGCGCCATAGCACCAAGATCCACGACGTGCTCTTCAGCTCGCTCCACGGCCGCAAGAATTCACCTGGCGATGGTGCAGGGGACACACTCGGCGCCACCGCTGCGCCACTGGTTCATGTGGCGACCGAGGACTTTAGTCAGATCGTCCAGCAAGGGCTCACGCTGTACGAGCGCGAGGAGAAAGAGCTCCACATGCTGCTCTTCGATGAAATCCTGGACCACGTCGCCGTGGTTGAGCGCGTGCTCTCGGAGCCTGGCGGCGCGATGCTGCTGGTGGGAAACGCTGGCGTGGGCAGGCGGTCAGCAACGACACTGGTCAGTTACTTGCTCGGGTACACGTTCTTCTCGCCCAGCACCACGAGGCAGTACGACGCCGCGTGCTTCCGCAACGACCTCAAGAGCGTGCTGGTCAAGGCAGGCGTCGAAGGCCAGCACTATGTGCTGTACCTGGAGGACCACCACTTTGCCCAGGACGACGGGATCCTGGAGATCACCAACTCGTTACTGAGTTCCGGGGAGGTGCCTGGCTTGTACACGCACGAAGAGATCGAACCGTTGATCGCACCGTTGAAAGAAAAGATGCTCGACGCGCTGGGCTCCATGTCGCCGGCCAGCGCCGCCAACATCAAGACGGTCTACGACTTTTTCGTCTCGCGTGTGTGCCAGTACGTGCACGTGGTGCTCGCGATGGACGCGCGGCATCCGCAGTTCTTGATGCGGTGCGAGAGCAACCCGGCACTGTACACGCGGTGTGCGATCGTATGGATGGGCGAGTGGTCCACACCAAGCAGGAAGAAGCTGCCCGAACTGCTGCTGACGGGGAGCGACCTGGCCGAGATGCTGCCGAGGAC
Organism: Pythium chondricola; assembly: GCA_023337575.1. Taxonomy (NCBI): domain Eukaryota; phylum Oomycota; class Peronosporomycetes; order Pythiales; family Pythiaceae; genus Pythium; species Pythium chondricola. Next base: position 45,462 of record JAADXF010000039.1, read on the forward strand.
CATGCCGCTTGTCCAGCGCGTGTTCGAGATCTGCCAGCAGTCGCTGATTGGCGGCGCGACGCCACGCGAATTCGTCGGGTTCCTGGGTACCTGGCGCACGCTGTTTGAGGCCAAGGCCAGGCAGGTGAACCAGGAGATCGCGCACCTCAAGAGTGGTCTGGGCAAGCTGGAAGAAGCCGCGACGACCGTGGACGAACTGAGCCGCAACGCGCGCGTCAAGAAGCAGGAGCTAGGCGAGGCGCAGGTCGCGGCCGACCAGGCGATGGAGGAGATCCAGAAGGCGCTCGACCGCGCAGCCACCAACCGCAGCAACGTGGAGCAGCTCACGAAGCAACTCGCCGAGGCCGAGAAGGCCACGACGGCCCGCAAGAAGGAGATCGAGCAGGAGCTGAGCGAGATCACACCGATCCTACAGTCGGCCAAGGAAGCCGTGGGCAACATCAAGAGCGACAACATCAATGAGATCCGCTCGCTCAAGATGCCGCCCGAGCCCATCCACGACGTGCTCTCGGCCGTGCTCATGTTGCTGGGTATCCAGGACACGAGCTGGAACTCGATGAAAAAGTTCCTGGGCAACCGCGGTGTCAAAGACGATATCTTGAACTACGACGCGCACCGCATCACGGGCGAGATCTCGAAAGCTGTGAGCAAACTGGTCAAGACCAAAGCCTCGAGCTTTGACCACGAGACCATCTACCGCGTGAGTGTCGCCACTGCACCGCTCGCCACGTGGGTCAAGGCCAACCTCAAGTATTCCATGGTGCTCAACAAGATCGAGCCACTCGAGGCCGACCTGGCCGAGGCCAAGCGCTCGCTTGAGACCTCGCAGCAAAAGCTCCACCAGTACGAAGAGGACCTGGTCAAGATCGACAAAAAGGTGGCCCACATGAAGGCCCAGTTCAGCGAGAAGACGGCCGAGGCCGAGAAGCTGCGGTACGGACTGGAGAAGGCCGAGACGACACTCAACAAGGCCCAGGGCTTGCTGTCCAAGCTCAGCGGCGAGCAGAAACGCTGGTCCGAGCAGGTCAAAGAGCTCGAGCTGCGCCAGTCCGACTTGCCCGTACGCATGCTGCTGGCCGCTGCGTTCACCACGTTCCTGGGCAAGTGCTCCGAGGACGTGCGCGCCTCGATCATCAACGAGTGGGAGCGTGCACTGCAGGACTTCTCCTCGAACTCGTCCTCCACCAGCTTTGAGTACCGCAAGCTGATGAGCACCGAGAGCGAGCTGCTCACGTGGAAGGCCATGGGCCTCCCGGCGGACAACCTGTCGATGGAGAACGCGCTCGTGGTGGTCAACTCGTGTGCCGAGCGCTGTCCGTTCATCATCGACCCAGCCAGTGCGTGCACGGCGTGGCTCAAGGCGGAGCTGGAGAAGGACACGACGCGGCCACTGACGCTACTGCAGGCCCAGGATGCTCGCTTCGTCAACACGGTGGAGCAGGCCGTTCGCTTTGGACGTACACTCGTCGTGCTCGAAGTGGACACAGTGGAGCCGTTCTTGTACCCGCTGGTGCGCAAGGACTTGATCCACCAGGGCCCACGCTACGTGGTGGCATTGGGGGACAAGATCGTCGACTACAACGAGAACTTTCGTCTCTTCTTGGTGACGAGGAACCCGTCGCCACCGCTGGCGCCCGACGCGCTGGCGATCGTCAACGTGGTCAACTTTACCGTCACCAAGTCGGGCCTGGAAGGCCAGTTGCTGGGTGTCACGATCCAGCACGAGCAACCGGCACTGGAGCAGGAGAAGAGCGAGCTGCTCAAGCAAGAGGAAGACTGTAAAGTGCAGCTTGCGACGCTCGAGAAGCAGCTCGTTGAGGCGCTGGCCACGTCCGAAGGTGACATCCTGGAGAACGTGCTCCTGATCGAGTCGCTGACCAAGACGAAAGCCACAAGCGCCGAGATCGAGCAAGCACTCGAACGCTCGGCCAAGAAATCGGAGGAGCTGGACGAGAAGCGAGATACCTACCGGCCCTTCGCCCACGAAGGCGCCAAGCTCTTCTTCCTGGTCAAGCAGCTGAGCGCGGTCAACCACATGTACCGGTTCTCCCTGGAAAGCTTTCTCGAGCTGTTCAAGGCCACGCTCGCCACCAAGATGGAGTCGGCGTCCACCAAGGACCGCATCACGCGGCTCGTGCCCATCCTCGAGTACAAGGTGCTCATGTTTGTCGGTCGCACGCTGTTCAAAGAGCACCGCCCCATGTTTGGCATGCACCTCGTCCACGGGATGCACCGCGAATGCTTTGACCAGCACGAGTACGAGGTCTTCTGTGGCGACGTGGTGCCTGTCAGTGAGCGCACGAGTGGTGCAGGCGTCGCACTGCCAGAGTGGGCATCACCTGAGCGCAAGGAGGCGTTCGCGCGCCTCTGTGAGACGCTGCCTCGCCTCGCCCACCAGTGCAAGTTTGACAGCACGGATCTGTGGATCCGCTGGTCAAAATCACCCGAGTGTGAGCAGAGTTTCCACGCCAAGATGGACAAGGCTAGCGCTGGTGGTAGTGGTGGCGGAGGAGGACTCACGGCCTTTCAAAAGGTTCTGGTGGTCCAGGCACTGCGGCCGGACCGCCTGCAGAGTGCGATCATCCAGTTCATCTGCGGCGTCATGTCACTCAAGTCGCTGACGCCGCCGCCGCTCGATTTCAAGGCGATCGCACTGGAGGAGGCGACGCACGCGACGCCCGTGCTGCTGATGACCACGGCCGGTGCGGATCCGTCGAAAGAACTGGAGGAAGTTGCGTCCGTGGTGGTGGGGAAGGACCACTACTTTGAACTCGCGATGGGTGGCGGGCAACAGGAGAAGGCGCGCAAGCTCTTGCGGTCCACGGCCGAGAATGGCGAGTGGCTGTGCTTGCAGAACTTGCACCTGGTGATCGCGTGGCTGCCCGTGCTGGAGAAGGAGCTCAACGTGCTCGAGACCACCCCCAAGTTCCGTCTCTGGCTCACGACCGAGCCACACGACGCGTTCCCACTTGTTCTGCTGGAGCAGTCGATCAAGATCACGTTCGAGTCGCCGCCGGGGCTCAAGAAGAACTTGCAGCGCACGTACGCGGCATGGAGCCCGCAGTTCATCAGCAAGGGGTCCCAGCCACGCGCGCAGCTCCTGTTCTTGCTGGCGTTCTTCCACGCACTGTTGCAGGAGCGTCGCACGTACATCCCACAAGGCTGGACCAAGTTCTACGAGTTCTCGTTCGGTGACTTCCGTGCTGGCACCAATGTGATCGAGCTCGGGTGCAAGATGGCCGGCAGTGGCGGCGCGATCGACTGGGCGACGCTCCACGGTCTCATGGAGAATGCGATCTACGGCGGACGCGTTGACAACCCGTACGATCTACGCGTCCTACGTTGTAACCTGGCCGAGTACTTTAGTCCCGACTTGCTCGTGGGCAAGGAGAACCTCCTGCGTGGTGTCAAGATGCCGCAGAGCACGTGTCACGAGGACTTTGTGGAGCTCATCGACCGCCTGCCCGACAGCGACGCGCCTGCCGTGTTTGGTCTGCCGGACAACATCGAGCGATCCATGCAACGCACACTGTCTGGCGAGGTGATCGCGCAGCTCAAGATGCTCTCGTCCAGCGAGGAGCAAGGCGACAAGTTTGACCGCGAGAAGTGGCGTGCGCAGCTAGGTCCACTGCTCGAGAGCTGGAGCAAGTGGACCACCAACCTGTCACTGGACACTGGCGGCGGCAGCAGCCTAGGGTCGTCTTCATCGTCCTCCTCCTCGACAAAGACCTTGAGTATGATGGCGCCGGCCGACGCGTTCGTCGCACTGGAAAACGAGTACACGCTCGAGCTGATCCAGCACGTGCACCAGGGCCTGCAGGGGCTCAAGAAGGTGATCTACGGCACCGGTTTGCTCACGCCAGCGATCCAAACGGTCGGTGCCGCACTGCTCAAGGGCCACGTGCCGAAAGAATGGAGCGCCAAGTGGGATGCCAGCGAGCAGGCGCAGGTGTGGCTACGTGCACTGGCGCTGCGCCGGCGTGCGCTGCTCGAATGGCAGGAGGTGTCGAGCACCGGCAAGCTGCTGGCACGCGGGCTGGACCTGTCGGATCTGCTCCATCCAGGCACGTTCTTGAATGCGCTGCGGCAGCAGAGCGCGCGCGCGCTCAAGTGTTCCATGGACGGCATGAAGCTGCTGTCGTGCTGGGAGAAAGACAAGACCAAGAGCTCGTCGCTCGAGTGGTTCGAGATCACGCACTTACTGCTGCAAGGCGCGTCGTTTGACGGCGGCAACTTGGTGGAGGCGAACGCGGACGCGCAGGAACTGGTGGCCGTGCCGTCGTGCTTTGTGGCGTACGCGCGCGAGGACGCCGACGAGATGTACCCCAAGGAGAACTGCATCAAAGTGCCGCTGTACTACGCGACCACGCGCGAGCGCCTGCTCGTGGAGATCGCGATGCCCATCAGCGGCGACCACGCACGCTGGGTTCTTGCCGGTGTTGCGCTCTTTTTGAGCGAATGAAAACACTGGTGTCACTAAAACGAGGTAACGAAAAGCTACTTCATGATGGGATGGAACAAGGAAGTACTGTATAGTGGACGCAAGAGTGGACACAAGAGTGGACGCGTTGTTGAAGTGAGCGGATCCCCCTCTTTTTTTGTTTTTTTTCTAAAAAAAACAGCAAATGAGGAGCTTTTCTAAAGAAAAGCTCCTCATTTGCTGCATCATCGCATTACAGTGTAGTGCGTGGTTGAATGAAGAGCTCGTACGGCGCGCGCTCTCTCTCTCGCCAGCGCGCACGTACGCTACCCCCAAGACAGAGCCTTATTCGGCGCTTGTGAAGGCGCGCAATGGGGTGTTGTCCGTCCAAGCACAAACACCAGAAGCATGGCGACCTCGTCGCCTACGACGAGTATCCACCGACGGAAAGGGCCGAGGATGATTACTATCGCACTGTGCGCCCCACGAGCATCACACCAGATGCTCGCGACCATCAAGTGTATGTGAGCCCACCGCCAGTGCCGCAAGTTGTTGTTATGGGTCGAGGGGTTCCACCAACGAATGAACACAAGCCAAGCATCGACTGCATCATTGGAAGTGCAGCCGATTCAAACCAAGTCGATCTCTCCATCGACATCCAACCGGAGGGGGACACGGAGCCGTCGGAGATTGGGCGAGTATCATTGAAATCGACAGCGACATCGGAGGCTGCAACACCGAGCCGACCCGTCAGGCAAATGATGATGCCGTCTCCTTCTCGGCCACCGGTTGTCGCCTCTCCATCCAAACCACCGGTGAACTTCGACGAGATGCCAATCAACTCCATGTACCACCGAATTCACCTAGTCGAGGTCGAAGAAATGGAAGACCGCCGTCGCCAAGAGCTCCAGCGAGAAGCGGAAAGGCGTGAGCGTGAGGTGGAAGAGTACCGTGCAGCAATGCTGGCATCCACGGGTAGCTGAGAGAGGCGACACAGAGATGGATCTCCCAGTATGCAGTATCTTTGACTAGGTAGCCACACGTGATACTGTATGCAAAGTACAGTACAGTATCCTCACGCCACCAGACACGCACCCTTCTCCTCAACACCACGAGTCTCGTGGGTCCAGTACATCCATCTCTCGAAGGAAATCCGTGTTATATCCACACAAACAATCGTATACAACTAGTATCACCAGTACTCGGATGGTATTCGTCGTCCACGCTCAGTCAGCCACGATCCACATGAGTGGATCCAGTCGTCTACAATCTTCAGACTCGACGTGCGAAACCACAACATTCTAGATCGTGCGATGGCACTTGAGAGGATACTGTACCTACAGCACAGCCTCGATCCAACGTGATCGGCTGCCGCCGCCGATCATCGGCAGGCCTGCCGCCAAGGTGCTTGTTGAACTAATATCTCGACTCCTGTTCCATACCCATGTCCGTAATTCTGTACTAGTATACTGTAGTACACCAAGGAAGATCGTCGTCAGCCATCCACAAGCAAGTGAGACGCACAGTGCGTCTGCGTCACACACTCATTGGAGAAGTTGTCGTCACTTCGTCTGACTGCCGACAACGACTTTCATCGAGGCTCCAGCACTTTGGTACAGTACTTGGTGTCGCAAGAATGAGCAGGAGAGGATGCGATCCACTGATGATGCAGACAGGAATGGAACCCCGCCGAAGCCAAACATGGTCAAGTGACGCACTCATCATACCTCGAACATGGTCGAAATGGAACAACACACACATTCAAACACCGGCAACGAGTGCTCTGAAAGTTGGCGTGCGATTGGGTATTAATACATGTCGCGGTCCGGTCCTTTGTGCATTTTTCCAGAGCCACACACAGATCTGGATGGCGAACAGCAAGCAATCACCCAACGCCACCTCCCGTGAAGTTCACGGTGAACTGGACAGCAGGGAATAACGGGAAAGACTAACTGGTCTGCCGTCACAGCTGTAGTGTGCAACAAAACACACAACCATGAGGGAAGCGGACCCTTTTTCTGTGCCTATGCATGGCAACCATCCACAAACGGTCCAAAACCCACACTCGCTCTGATTTCCGCCTCGGGATTGTTGGTTTGTTCGGTGTTTTAGCTACTGACGTGCCCATTTCGACAAGACATTCCTCTCATTCACTGCCTGTCCAATGTGTGTCGGGTTTTTCCGTACATCCTCAAGATTCAGAGTTCAGAGAAGCAGTACAGTACGAGCCTCCCAACTACAGTATGCCCTCGGTGGAGTCGTCGTGCGCACATCGGATTATCGAGTGTCAGCGCAACATCGGGGGGAGAGTAGACGCCACGTAACCGCAGACAGAGGGTTGCGTTCACTTTCGCGCTGACCTTGTCTCCATCAACGAACTGGCTTGAGCAAAGTTGACTTGCAAAACCACAGGTGCATTCGTGAACGAGTTGCCAACTCACTCGGAGTTGGATCAGTTGTGTCCACAATGGTGTCACTGTGGTTTTCGTAAATCTGTCGGTCGGCATACAAAATGCAAGGTAAATTGCGAACCAGGTGTGTGGAACCAAGCGACATCCCACTGTCACAGTGACTGTGTCTCTCGGACAAGTCACCAGCGCGATTCTGACTGACAGATGTTCATTCGGAAAAGCAGAACGGGCGACAATTTCTCAAAGCCCGTTCTATGGAGTTGACGACACGATAGTAACCCTATCCCTAATTTCTGAGAGCTTCCGAAGTTGCTGTGCAATCCGCGGCCAAGTCAATGGCGTTGCACATTGTGGCATTGTTGCATTGTGGCATCACGAGCATAGAATATAAGAGTGCTGTTCTCGCTCTCAATTTGTCGTTTTTTCTCCATGCTCAGCAATGGAGTCAATGCCTCGAGGCTTGCAGTCATCCAGGTCGCCTTCTTGATTTGATATGTAGAGTGCCGAGAAGGTTCATCCATAGCTTGGACTACAGCCCTTCAGCCCTTCAACCTTTGTGATGGAACCGAAAACAGAAAGGCCTCCAACTTGGAGGCCTTTCTGTTTTCGGTTCCATCACAAAGGTCGAAGGGATAGGTACCGGATGGAGGAATTATATTAACTAATTGGTTTTTTGCACAAAGTGTGAGCTATAATTGGATTCCATCCAATCCAATTATGATTGGATTCACGAACGCACTCCATACAAACGAGTATTATTTACCTCGATAGAGCAACCACACACAACACTACCACCCACCCTGACCTGAACCAACCCTATACTGCAGTACGGTAACACCACTAACCTGTATTGACCCTAGTCCTCGGACTTCGGCCTGCGGAGCCAAGGGGGGGTATTGACCCTAGTCCTCAGCCTGCGGCCTGCGGAGCCGAGCAGGAGGGTTAAACCCTACTACAGTTCTGCGGTTGTAGGGTGCCCAATCCAATCATAATTGGATTGGATGGAACCCAATTATAACCCAGACTTGGTGCAAAAACCCAACTAGTTGATATAATTCCTCGTATCGGATGGCAACTGTCACAGTTGCCATCCGGTCCAAAGAGTTGCAGTCAACTGATTGGTCCGGTCCATTTGGTGGCTCGGCCTTGGCCAGCGTGTTCGGGCGCATCCCACCTGGCACGTGGAATTTTTTCCCTTGCTGCTTCAAAGACTTGTGGGCAAATGTGAGTTGGTTCCAACGGAGGAGACGAGACCCCGCCCTATACTCTTCCAACTTGGTCCAACATGGCGTCTCGCCCGGTCCAAAACCCAGCAGATTTTGGGCTAACAGTACGACCTGATGCATTTCACCGCTGCTCACCGCATGGCATCACTGCGGGGATGGTCCGCGCGTGAGTCGCATCCATACACACACGCAAACTGGGTGGCACTCACCCACACGCCGACAGTTGTCGGTGTGACCTTCCTGCAACTCTTTCGCACTCGTGTTCATTTTTTCTTTTTGCGTCCCCCGCAAAAGACTGTGGGTAACCCACAGTGGGTTGGATCCATCGGCGTTTGTTTGTCCCTCGCCCCTGTCGCTCGCTTGCCGTGGCCGTCCCGTCCGCCCGGGTGCTTCATCTTCGTCTGCAAATACAGCACACAAATCCAGGGTGAAGAGCAGACTCGAGTGACGCCAATTACCGATTGCCGACCTCTCCTGCTCCTCCTCCGCTCCTCCCACGCACGGTTCGATTCCCTCCGCTCCGCGTGCGCTCCGCTCAATCGACCGGTACCTCCACTGTTGGAAAAGAGTTGGATTCCACGCACTCCTGACGAGCTCACGGGTGCACGCATCACGAAAGACAGGAGATCCACGCCGTCACTATGCCAGTCGGGATGACACTCCAGCAACTCTACGCGCAGCCTGCGTTCCATGGTGAGACCAGTTCCGGTGTCGGCGTGCCCACCGCCTCCTCCTCCATGAGCATGGCCAACGCCAACGCGATGAACATCTCCTCCTCCGTCTCCGCTGCCTCCGCTAAACGGACGGCGAGTCCGCCGCTCCACGACAGCAAAGAATACGCTCCGCGCGCGCTCCACGACGGCGGCGCGTACCCTCCGGAACCGCGCAGCCAGCCGCCGCCACAGCCACCGCAGCAGTACACCACCGACCACCACGCGGCGTCGCTACAGCAGCAGCACTACCCACATGCTGCCTATGGCCAGCTGCCGCCGCCGCACGCGTATGCGCAGTACCACCCAAAGCCGTCGTCCTCTCTTCCTCCGCCGTCGCACAACGCGGCGGACGAGTACGTCGGCATCGCGGATCCGCTTCCGTTTGAGTACATGGGGATGCGCAAGTTCCCGGACGCGCTCAAGGACCACGCCGACCACCGGTACCAGTACCAAGGCACCAACTACAACCAGCACTCGCCGCACCCGTCGGTCTACGAGAGCCAGCACGCGCACCCGCCCAAGAGTGTCGAGGAGCGCGCGTACCACCAGCCGTATGTTAACGACCGTGGCTACCACCACCACCCACAACAACCGAGCCATGCGAATGAACCACCAACTGGCCCCTTTGGCCACCACGCCACCACCATGCCACCGCATCTGTACGCCAACAACCAGATGACGCAGCCAGCGCCCACGCCAACGCCGCAATATCAACACCAACAACCACACCACGCGTTCCCGCCGCCCATCGACACGCAGACCGCCAAGAAGGACGCCGAGCCGCAGGCGTACAGTCCACACGGACCGGTCGAGTTCTCGTCCACCCCGCCCGGCCCACAGAGCGCTGGCCAGGAAGCCGTGATCAAAGTCAAGACGCCGCTCAAGGCCAAGTACTGGCGCAACGGCCGACGGAACCTCCAGTGCTTTCCCTCGTGCAAGGTGTTTGGGGACTACTCGTCGATCAAGATCGAGGACCTCAAGCAGCACGACTTTATGTGGGGCAAGTGCCGTGGCAGTTTGATCACCGAGGTCACGCTCAACAGCAGCGTGTCGTTCGACGACATCCTGATCCTTAGCCGCGTCCACTCGATGGAGAACGTGCCCGTGGCGTTCGAAGAAGCCGTGATTCGAGAGTGTATGCTCGGCCGCATGCTCGACCCGGACGTCATGGACGCGATGAAAGACCAGTGGATCACAGGCGAGCGCCTGCCCGACTTTGTGCAGCAAGAAAGCAACACGGCGTGCTACGAATTCAAGCCCAAGGTCTGGAAGTACACCGAGGACATGACCCAGGGCAAGTGCAAGCGGAGAAACGTCAAGTACTATGTCCAGTTTGAAGCGTTCGTACTTGTCATGTCGGGCGAACGACGGTACTACGCGTGCATTGGCTCGGGCATGTCCACGGCGTTCGAGGTCGGCTCGAGTCGCGTGCTCGCGCGACAGAAGCGCAAGGCCGCCACGGGGCTGGACGCCAACCCGCTCTACCTCAAGAACGGCCAGGCCGTCGGCTCGCCGACCGAGGTGAACCCGCCACCGCCCATGCAGCAGCACCACCCGATGATGCAGCAACCCCACCCGATGATGCCACACGCGATGCACCAGCACATGTACCCGCCGAGTTACCCGCAGCACGCGTACCCACCCGCGCGTGGCCTTCCGCAGGGCATGCATCCCTCCATGATGCCGCCACCGATGCACCACGGCGATGGCAGTGGCCAGATGCACCCCGGGTACCAGCACCAGCACCAGCAGCAGCCCCAGTTGCAGGCGCCCATGGCCCCGCTGTCGGCGCCACAGGCTGGCCAGAAGCGCAAGGCCGCGCCCACGAACGCTCAGCGTGCCACCAAGGCCAAGAAGGTGGCCAAGGAAGCAGCCGCGCCCGTGCTGTGAGTCCAGGTGCCCTCCGTTAGTTGTGTTTAGTGAGTGTGAAGATATGATGGCGAGTGTTATGAGCCAAGCAACACCTGTCCCATGGAGCAGGACCCAGACAACGACATCTCCCTCGCTCGGAGATGTACAGACACGCCCCCGCTGCGTGACGACGATAGCTTTAGGTGATAATATCGTAGTGCAAATTTTGCACTACTACGTAGTATTGTGGTCTTCATCATTTGTTGCAAAACTGGATGCTAATCAGCCGTTTAAAGGTCCTAAATAAGGCACTCCACCCTTGTTTTGTATTGTGAGATTCATCCAAAATGACCGTTTGAGGACAGAATGTGTAGCTAAATTACCCTTTTTTAATTTAGCCATCCCGAATTACTATAAAAAATGAGACGAAACCCTTGATAACTACCTCAAACGCCGATTTAGCTCTGATGCCCCGCACACCAGTCACTCCTCGATTTGAACAGGACGTGTTTGTTTGTGAATGCCTCTGCCCAGACAAGCATTCTGAATTTTGGGATGCGAGCCAAGGTCATCATCAAAGTCGGCGAGTTTGGGTCCACCAGTAGAACGACCGTGAACTACCCGGACAACGAGGTGGTTCTGGACCTTGATGCTTCTTATGAGGTACTCAACCAAGCAGTCAATGACCGTGTGTCTGCGGCGCTGGCGACGTACGAGATATCCGACGAGTACATACTCTTTTGTCTTCTGTCACGGCCAATCCGCAAGTCTCAGCAAAAACCCGAATTCGCACTCCGATTTGGGTTTTATTCAACGCTGATTTATGGTGATTTGAGCAACAAAGTTCGAGCCAACGCCAATGATTTTCACAATACTACGTAGTATATAAATAGCACACTCTGTTTTAGGACTCTCAATGGCCTGCACAAACGGCTGATTTTCACAATACATTTTTACTATTAGTAAATGAGACGGAACGAACCAAAACCAATCCAAGCTATCAATATCTCGATCCCTTTCACACACGTCGCAGACATGGGATAAGAAACCTCGTTTGACTGACACCTGTTTTGCAGCAGACTATTGACTACCAAGTACTTCTAGGTACCTGCCAACATGACGTCGCCTGTGCTCACTTCGCACGACTTGCATCGCGCCTTTTGCGCCGATGTGAACTGCGCAGATGTCTCCACACTCACGGCATACTTTGCGCGCAGCGAAATTTGCGATCAGATCTGTAGGAAAGCAGCACACACCTGCTTTGGTGTGTGCAGCTCTCCGAGAGCAGCCAAGTCCCTGACTGAGGTGGGCGCTGGCGCTTGCTGTCTGTACAGTGACAGTGCATATCTGAACGAGTGGATAGGACGAGGGTTAGAGAGACTTGTATGAGTGCTAACACGACACAGACTTCTGGAAACGACTTGTGGTGCCACATACGACTCTCTATAGGTTATGAGCCCAAGCGACCGGGCCACGGATTCGACCATCGACCCCGTGACCCGAGCGCTCCGCGCATCGTGGATTCGAAGAGGTGCAGTCGGGCGACCGCTGTCCACCGGGGACCAGAGTAGCAGCAACGACACAGCCGTCTCGCCGACGGTCGGCGTCGTCATGAACGGCGTGCAGCTTCTCAATGACAGACTCGAGCGCGTCGAAAGCTTATTGCTGGGCCAGTCTCGCGCCATCACCCCCACCCGCCGGCGGCCAAACCAGCTGGTGGGACCAGCACCGATGGAAATTGAGGAGCTGGAGAACACCGATCTGTTTGGTACTGAGAGTCGCACCAGCCTGTGAACGCAACGTTGACTGTTTGCCCACGAGAAAGAGCAGCATCAAGCAGCCTACGCTCAAGCGCAGAACCGCCTGCGAGACGAAGCTACTCGCCAGGCGCAGAAGGATAAAGAGCTCCGTCTGCGCTCACGGCAGAACAATGAGGAGGCCGTGGGCCAACGGCTCCTGTACGAGAACGCTCAGCGTGAACTGCAGGAGGCAGTGCAGCGCCACGAGCAACAACGAGCTGCCCTTGAGGCGCAACTGCACGAGCAACGACGTCGACTAGATCAGCATGAGGCGGCGGCAGTCCGCGAGCGCGAGCTGTTGCGTGAAGAGCACGAGCGTCAAGAACGCATGCAGCGCCACTGCGAAGAGAAGGAGAAGCGACTCGCGCAGGACCGCGAGCGCGCCGAGACGCACGTTCGTGAAGCGAACAAACGCATCCAGCTCACTGAGGCTGAGATGACGGAGCGAGTCCGTGCGGCTGTCGAGGAAGCGTACGCCCGCGGGATACGCGAGACCGAAGAGCGAGTTGCGGTCACTGAAGCTGAGATCAATGTACGAGTCCAGTCAGCAGCTGAAGCAGCGTACGCACGCGGTCGAAGAGAGGCCATGGAGCTCGTCGAGAAGCAACGATCAACGACGATCAGTCAGCCGCCGGCGCCAAACGAGGTGCCGCGCGTACCACCGACAAAGGATGCCAAGATCATCCTGCGGACGTTCAATGGCGTTGAGACCTACAAAGGACTCAGCAGTGGCTTCAAGCAGTGGGCACGCCAGTTCTGCGACGAGGTCACCATGGGCGAAGAGGCGTGTGGGTATCGTTGGGCCGAGCGATTCAAAGTGTCGAAGATCGGGTCACTCATGCGAGGCAAAGCTGGGACGTACTTCACATCGCAGGTTGACGTCTGGTGGTCAACCACGCCTACGCTCGCGTACGTGATCGACCAAATGGACGCTGTATTCTCCGTGCACTTGACGACGCAGCAATGCGCTGAGCTGTTCCGTTCGAAGAAAGCTCCTGGTATGTCATGGAGCGAGCACTACCTCTTCCTCATGACAGTGAAGAATGCGACCAACGCCAACGACGCGCTCGTGCTTGAGAACATCGTGGAGCATGCCTCAGACGAGATGCGGCCAATTCTGCTCGGGCGGGTTGATGAGTCGCGACGCGACTACGCGGTCCACACACGTGAGCTGGCCAACTGGGCGCAAGCTCACGATGACAAGAGCAAGAGCACCAAGGGCATTGGCAATCTGGTGAACCATGTCCATCAAGCCAACAAGAAGCGCGACAACCGCGAATGCCATTACTGCAATAAGAAGGGCCACGTGGCGGCCGAGTGCAAGAAGAAGGCGAAAGACCGGGGCGCAGCGAAGACGGATCATACCACGCTGACGAGCCTGGGATACAATGGGCTGGATGCCGACGACTGGGTCGTCGACAGAGGTGCGAGCGTGCATCTCGTTCGCGACAAGGGCATGCTGGAGAGCGTCGTTACGTGCGACGAAGGCTACCGCCTGCCCTACGGATCGCGCATGAAGATGACTCACCGTGGTAATGTCACGCTGCCGGTGACAGTGGATGGTCGTCGCACGACTGTGACTCTGCGGAACGTGTGCTATTCGCCTACGCTGGCGGTAAACCGCATCTCTCTCGGGTCTGTTGGTGCGTGTCAAGACCACGAGCGGACGACGAGATGCAGACGAGGCAGGTCCCGCCCCGGGATCCACCATCGTACGCCAGACTGCCTGGAGGGACAAGGTGGAAGTGAGCGAAGTGTGCAGGAGTCGAAGTAAGTCAGTTAGGAATTTGCCTTGTCGAGCACACTTGAGCGTTGTGAGTGCAGTGTTCCAACTGGGTCGCTCATGGAGATCGGCTGCGAGGTGACGGTCAAGAATGCGAAGCACGCTCTAGTCAAGGGTGTTCGCGTGCTGTAGTACGTGGTCATCAGGAACCATGTGCTCGTGGTCGACCAACGCGACGACAGTCATCGTGACGCCACCGACATTGGCGCGCTAGTGATGCACGCCGCTGCGAGTCGCCACTGAGCGCCACTGAGCGCCCCCGAGCCGGTCCGAGCTACACTGTACGAGCTGCATGTACGCTTTGCGCACCTATCGTACGACACAATCGTTCGCCTTGCCGCTGATCCTGCCAATCGCTTGGAGATCACCGATCGCTCTCGCCCGGTCTGTCGTCCGTGCAGCGAGGGGAAGACGACCAAGGCGCCGCAGCCGAAGGAGGACAGTGGCGCCAGTGCTGCGATCGAAGTGGTTGGCGCCGTTCTGAACACGGACCTCAAGGGTCCAATCACTCCACGGGATCGGCGGGGCAACAGGTTCATGGTCAACTTCATCGAGCACCGCTCCAACTACTGCGTTCGTCGCCAAGACAAAATACCAAGCAGCGCGCATGTTTGAGGCATTCCTCCTCCAGTTCGAGAAGGAGTTCAACGTGCGCGTGCACGTCCTACGGAGCGATGGCGGTGGCGAGTACATGAACATCGACCTGTTCTGCCGTACCCAGGGCATCAAGCGGCAGATCACCGAGCGTGACAACCAGGCGGTCAACGGCAAGGCGGAGCGGATGCACCGCACGATCATGAACATCGTGCGCTGCATGCTCTTCGGTAGCAAGCTGCCTCTCACATTCTGGGGTGACGCCGTGGAGTACGCCGCGTACGTGCTGCACAGGATGGCCATTCGTGCGAACAAGGACCGCAAGTCACCACTTGAGGTGCTCACTGGCAAGCCACCACTGCTCGCCGATATCGTCGCCTTCGGCTCGCCGTGCACTGTGTACCGAAACCTGTACAAGCAGTCGCTTGCTAAGCGCGGCACGCCAGGCGTGATTGTGGGGGAGAACGACCAGACCAAGGGGTTCCGTGTCTACCTACCTGCAGACAAGATCGTTGTGACGACTCGCCACATCACCAACGTCGAGACTTTGAGTGCCACGGCCAACAAGCAGCTGCGCAGGGTACTCGAGGCTGAGTCCGACGATGAACTCGCCTCCCTCGCTCGTGAACGCGAGGAGCAGCATGGAGGTGCTACCCAGGCAGCAGACGAGCCGCTGCCCGAGGTGGAGCCACCTTCGAAGGAGCCGCCGGCGCCAGCATTTGCGAGTACACCGGTGCCGCGACGCTCACAGCGCGTGCGCCCCAAGTCTGCCAAGCAGGAGGAAGCCGACGGTGACGCGACGAACGTTGCGCCAGACCGGACGGCACTCGTTGGCAATTTGATCGCCATGTCGGCCTTGGGGGCGGGGCGGTCGGAGTTTGCTCATTTCCCAGATCCCAAGACCTACGCGGCATCACTGAAGAGCCCGGACAGCGGGCTGTGGGAGCTGGCGCGGCAAGAGGAGTTGCGCTCCCTGCAGGCCAACGGCACGTGGGTTGCGGTCAAGAAGGACCCAACCATGAACCTACTCCGTACACCGTGGGTCAACAAGAAGAAGAAGGATGGCAACGGTGCCATCACGCAGTACAAGTGCCGCCTGGTGGCGGGGGGCGACGGACAGATCCTCGGTCGCGACTTCGACCTCACATTTGCTGCGGTACTAGTATTCGACATGACTACGTGCAAGCTACTGCTAGTGTTTGCAATGTACTGGAGTGTGCCCGCTCGTCACTTCGACGTTCCAAGTGCATACGTGAAAGCCAAACAAGACGACGGCTTCAGCATCCATCTGGCAATCCCACATGGCATGGTGTTCAGTGCAAGTGAACTGAAGGCGCTCGGCGTCGACAGGTCGAAGGAGCTCGCGCTACACCTCGTGAAAAGCCTTTATGGTCTGAAACAGGCAGGGCGCCTCTGGGCCAAGCTGCTGCACGACACACTGGTCGGTATTGGGTACGAGCAGTGCGTCACCGATACCTGCCTCTACTTCCTCCGCGACGATGACGGCGTCACACCTGGTGGGCGCGTATGTTGATGACCTTCTGGTCACTGCGTCGAAGCCCGCATGTGTCGATGCATTCTTCGCTGCGATGTCTGCTCTTGACCTCAAGGATTTGGGCGAGGCACAGCATTTTCTGGGCGTGCGGGTTGCACAAGACAAGCACGGCGGCTACTTGCTGGACCAAGAGGCCACCATCAAGGAACTGCTGACCAAGCACGGCCTCGCGAAGGCCAACGCAGTGCGAGCTCCGTGCGTCGAGGAACACACGGCGACTGCGAGTGAGGACAACGAGCTACTACCTACACGCGGACCGGGCACGCCCGAGGTGCCTACGGTAAAATCGTTCCAATCTTTGGTAGGGAGCTTACTATGGGTGTCGCGCTGCACGCGCCCCATCGGCGAAACGCATCCTACGGTACCTGGCGGGCACAGCCGCGCTGAAGGTTGTGATGAAGCCCCCGAGCGAAGGAGACGCGACCATGGCGAGGACCTGCTACACCGACGCTGACTTCGCCGCCGATAAAACAACGCGCAAGTCTGTGAGTGGAGCGACGATTATGGTCAACGGTGCGCTGATCAGCTGGCACTGCAAGCAACAGAGTGCCATCGCGCTCTCAACAACTGAGGCGGAGTTCGTCGCGGCAGCCGTGGGCGTGCGAGAGATGCTCGGTGTGAAGGAGCTGCTGACCGAGATCAGCGTGAAGGTGGCGCTGCCGATGACGATCAAGATCGACAACCAAGCGGCCATCAAGCAAGTAGAGAACGAGGCGTCCAATAGCTCCAGCAAACACGTCGACGTCAAGCTCCAGTTCGTGAAGGGAGCAAGCAAGGACGGCATCATCAAGGCAGTGTACGTCGGAAGCAACGAGAACGTAGCCAACCTCCTAACGAAGGCGCTGTCAGCGCCGCGAGTGCGCGACCTCCCTCGGGCTCGGAGAAGCCAGCGATTGCCTGGAAGGAGTGTAGGAAAGCAGCACACACCTGCTTTGATGTGTGCAGCTCTCCGAGAGCAGCCAAGTCCCTGACTGAGGTGGGCGCTGGCGCTTGCTGTCTGTACAGTGACAGTGCATATCTGAACGAGTGGATAGGACGGGGGTTAGAGAGACTTGTATGAGTGCTAACACGACACAGACTTCTGGAAACGACTTGTGGTGCCACATACGACTCTCTATAAGATCAAGCAAGCGGACGCATCCGTCACCGGACACATCCACCGATTGACACCGCTGCCATCGACGCCACGCATGTCTTCGACTGCATTCGGTCGGTACCCATGGTACTTTACAAGCTACGACAGTTCACGGGCAAACTACCTATTCAACGATACTGTGGTTAACGGCTACGTGGTTGCGATAGAGTGGCTACTGGTGCCAGCACAAGTGGAGTTGCTATTATTATAGGCAGCGCATTGTGACAAATCAACCAGAGATCCTCGAGCTGCTGCTCTCAAGTACAGTGTTTATATCGCTGGATGAGAGCGCGCAGGTATTGGCGATACACGAGGTGCTGTGCTGGTTTCGTGCACATTCTTCTGATGCTGTGCTATCAGTTCTCACTTCGCATGGTGCCTCACTGTAGCCGGTGGAGGTAGACCAGAAACCACTCGAGTTGGCCAGTGGTAACCTCTCTATGCACCAGGTTGATCTGTGGATCGAGCACGATGCCCAGGCCGTAGGTGCGTCTCTAATCGATGACTACCAATGGATCGCGCTTACAGCATACTGCTGGAACAGGGCGATTGCATCGCACCTGATGCCATCTTCAAAGCACTGTTATTCGATGACTGTGGCATGGTGGAAGTACTTCTAAGGGAGGGATACGTGGACGTCGGCATACGCAACAGAACTGGTCAGACACCGCTGCTCTTCACTCTGACCTACACGTACGACGACGGCAGAGCGTACCAGATCGCCACGCTCTTGCTCGACTACAATGCCGATGTGGACACTGACGGATTCGACGCCTTCGAGCAATGCTGCAGGTATGCAGGTATCAAGACCGCGAGACGATCGCCACGTTGATCCATGATCACAGAGGGCACTCTGAGCGAGTGCAATACTCTCGTGAGGCGTCGGGCGTCTTCTATGTGTATGACCAGGGGAGCTGAAAATTAAATTGTATGAGAATGGAGGCAAGCTGACGACACAGAATCAATTATTGAATGTATTGAATGAAAATGAGGGTGCGTCTACCCGACTTACTCTCTTTCACCGAGACTCGCCCGAACAGCCTCAA